>CM040246.1:78087891-78211979 GCA_022545495.1 Chrysanthemum lavandulifolium
TTTTTAAGAGAATCACGTTATTTATCGCTTTCTAAAAAATATTCATTAGTTCATCGCTTTTACGGAAAAAAAATCAAATGTTCATCAATTTATGAGCTCATTAGTTTTCTAAAGAAAATCATAATGTTTATCAATTCATCAAGATTATAAAAAATTACAACGCTCATCGCTTTTCTAAAAAATAATCATAATATTTTTCAATTCATCAGTTTTCTATAAAAAGTTATAATGTTCATCAGTTTTCTAAAAAAATCATCATATTCATCAGTTAAAAGTGTAAAAAGCAAAAACAAAGCAATAAAAGAAGAGGATGTAAAAGAAAAAAGAAAGAACACTTGTCACATTCTCATTACAATTTAGACTTTTTATTTTGGTTTCACTTTTTAAAGGATCTCACCCAATCCATAATCTAGGACTATATAAACTAAAATAGAGTACATGTTACTAAAATAAAAAAAAAATAATAATAAAAGAAAATAAACTGAATTTGAAAATTCACTCCTCTCCGCTAAATAATTACATTTCCCATCATTTACTATCTCATATTTTTCGATATTAATATATATGTTTATACCTGTTCATTTATCAATATTGAAATAGAAAAATAGGGACTGAATTGGTATGTTTAAAAAGAGGCCTAACAAGAGGATGAAGACAAGTAGAAAAATGAAAGGTGAAGATAAGGAAAGATAAAATATAAAGAAATGGCCCCTCGACGTCACCAATCAAAGAATAACACCCTGCTTTAGGCGTGTTTTAGGTCCATGAATTAGATACCCCAATCATCACTTATTGAAATATTAAGATTGCACCAAGCGTTGCAGCGGGTACATCAAAATAAAAATTTCGATGAATAAAGTATTTTAGTTTATTATGCTCTTTTAACAATAAATTTACTGGATATCAATAATTTCAGATAGCCGCGCCCATTCTCGCTCGAACCCGCTGGCTGCGGTTCGCTTTGCTCGAGCCTGCTTTGGTCCACGCCCATTCTGCTCAAACCCATTTCGCCCGCTGTCTGCTCGGCTTGAAATTTGTATAATGTGCTTTATTATTTGTAGTAGTGAAATTTAATGCGAATCGTGTTTAATTTGGTTGTACAATATGCTTGATAATTTGTATTTTTATGTAAGAGGCGCTTAATAATCAGTATTAATCAGATTTATCGACCGCTTAAATAATCGACTACATTAAATAAGATTAATGCGGTGCGTTGTTATACACTATGCTTCTTTGCCTCAGATGTCTCGAAAATTATGTTAATTAAAGTCATTGCACACTATGTTTCTTTTCTTGTAAGTAGTAGTCATTAATTTTGTAAGTCCGAAAATTACATCATGCTTATTTTGTTGTAATCGAAAATTAGTTGCAAATATCAGACATCGCGCTTAAATGGTTGTAGAAGTTTTGGTGCAGGGTTTTTTTTTAATAACATTAATGTTGTTTGATAGAATTTTGGTCTTAAAATGACATCACTCTTTATTTTGTTGTACAAGATGCTTACTTTGTTGTAATTCTGAAAATTGGGTACATTAAAGTGTTGTAAATCATGCTTAATTTCTTGTACATCTTAAAATTAAGAGTGAGGTGCATTCGTACATTATAAGTAGTATAGATATATTGGTTATGAATTTAATATGTGACATATTTGTGGTGCGAAATATTGCATCTTTTAGATGAACACGAACCATTACCTTAAGTCGTTAGGTTATCCTGTGGTCCATTGTTGAATGTTGATCAACTCTTCGAGATTTAACGATTTCAATTAACTACATTTTTTTCTCAAGACTAATGGGAGCCACTATTGCTTTCAAGCTCCTTTCAAAGTAGTGTAAAAGTCGATATCCTATTGATACGCTTACGCAAGTGGCGTTCGGTCAAAGGAACTTCCTTTCGTTGAGCAAGTTTTTCAACACCCTGCGCAGGAACATAATCGCCAGATTGTAGTATTAGGGTAAGCCACGGTATTGATATCGCCTCTGGGAATAGGAATCTTAGTGGAAGTTACTACGCTAAGGTTAAGGTTGAGGAAGATTATTTTTTATCTTTTTATGTTTTTAGGAAATTGAAAAGTACGAATCTCTGTATTGGATATGGGGTTGGTATTTCACCGATTACTCTACTATTATCTAATTATCAAAACTAAGGTGGTGGTAGTCTATGTCTAATTAATGCGTGCTCGTATGATAGTTTAAAGATGTGTTTACTTAGGTTTTACTACTCCTTAATTATCTCCTATTGATGGTTGAGTTGTCACGCCTTATTCTTAGTTGCGTTGTGTGTCTAAAGTTGTAGGGTGTCGTTTCTCCCAACTCTTTGAACTTACCAAAGGTCTCATCTACAAAACCCACTGGGATAATAAACTCTACTCTAAGGCACTCTTTGGATGGTTTAGCTTACAACTACTCGGTAATTATATTCTAAGGTTCACAAAGATGAATCAAGCATTAAGTACACAAAGAATGACCTATCGCATTACTAGATCATTAATCAACTAAGATAAGAAACAACCAATCAATATTCAATAATTAAGTTTCATACTCCCTAAGCAAACACACAAATAAATTAGCGGGACATGGAGAATATGCAAGCATACACACAAATAATCAAAGACATAATTAAATTGATGAAGTAAATACTTATCTTGATGTAAGATAGGGTTTGGAACCCTAAAATCTTGTACAAGACACCCTTGGTTCGGTTTTTTAGGTTTTACCCAAAAGACTCTCCTAAACCGAAAAATTCGATTCTATATATAATATTACATATGCGACGCGTCCACCTGTGTTTTGTGACGTCGTCGCCGCCATTAGGGTTTCGCTCTTGGCACGTTAATCTTGGCGACGACGTCACCTTATGTCTCGTGACGCCGCCTCTTCACCTTCCGACGTCGTCTGGTCAGATCTAGGCCGTCCCGAGTAACGAACGCCTACTCTTTTAAAGCCCGACGTCGTCACTTGAAAATAGGGTTTTGGCTCAGATCGTCACAAAATCCTCCGACGGCGTCCGCACTAACACCGACGCCGCCGCCTGCTTTCAGCCTTTGAGTGTCTAGATTCGACTTTGGCCATTTTCTTCGATATTCGCGCTTTTCGTCCAAATAAGTGCAATTCCAAAGATTTTGCCTTCAAGAGACCTAAAAGTGAAAAGGAACGATATTAAGAATAACGGATACAAAGTGATCAAATAAGGCTTAAACGACCCTCAAAATGGTACCTTTTAAAACTTTATCACCTATTATTAGACGATCATCTCATGGCTCTCCTTGTAAGTAGTATAATTTTGTTTTGAGTTCGCTAATGACATCTCCATGAAAGAATAGATTTTTATTTCAATTTGTCACGCCGCAATAAGAATTACCCGATCATAATTAAGGTGTCGCTTTGTTTTTCTCAATAAGTATTTTTTTCCTTTTTCACTTCTTTTCGCTGCAGGGAGGGAAGAGGTTTTCGTTTGTTTTTCAGCATAAAATTGCTTCTTTTAAATTTTTCCTATTCTAAATTTCGTACATTATCTTCCACTTTTACCTTTTCTTGCACAAAACTAACATCTCTTTCTCAATATCTTACATTTCTTTTACGCTCATTCCATTTTTATGATTTCAATACGCTTTTTACATTTTCGCCATTTTTTTTATGCGTTTTGTTCCTTTTTACGCCGCTTGTTTTTAACGCCGCCCTTTTACATTTTCGCTCATTTTTACGCCGCCAATTTCTTAAGTTTCGTCCGCTTTATTACGTTTTCATTCGTTTAAATCTGCTTTTTTAAGTTTTCCTCTTTTTACGCCGTCCGTGTATTTACGTTTTACTTTGTTTTTACGTTTTCGTCCGCTTTTACGCCGTCCGCTTTTACCGTTTCGTCCGCTTTTACCGCTTCGTCCGCTTTTGTCCGCCACGCAGCTTTTTACGCTACGCGGTTTTTAACGCCGTCATTTTTATGTCTTTATCTCGCTTTTTACATTTTCGTCCGCTTTTTATATTTTCTTCCCTTTCCTTACGCCACGCGGTTTTTACGCCGTCCATTTTACGCTTTCATCGGCTTTTACGTTTTTGTCCGTTTTCATCCGCTTTTTACGTTTTGTCCATTTTCGCCGCTTTTACGTTGTCTTTCGCTTTACGCTTTTAGTCGCTTTTACGCCAGATTTTTTTACGCCATCCGCTTTCATATGATTCCGTAAGTTTTTTGTATGTTATTACATTTTTTACATTATCTTACGTAATAAACTTATAAAATGTAAGAAAATGGACGAAAACGTAAAAAAAAAATGACGAAAACGTAAAAAAATGGACGAAAACGTAAAAATGACGAAAACGTAAAAAAACGAACGAAAACGTAAAAAAAATAGACGAAAACGTAAAAAACCATATTAAAACTTAAAAAACGGATGAAAGCTTAAAAGCATACGAAAACGTAAAAAAACAGACGAAAACGTAAAAAAGGTCGAAAACGTAAAAACAGACGAAAACGTAAAAAACGGACGATAAAAGACTAAAACGTAAAAAAAAACAGACGAAAACATAATAAAATGGCCGAATATGTAAAAAAAACATACGAAAACCTAAAAAAACTATCGAAAATGTTAAAAAGTAAACGAAAGCGCAAAAAAAAAGACAAAAAAGTAAAAAAACGGATGAAAACCTAAAAAGACAGACAAAATGTAAAAAACGGACGAAAACGAACTAAAATGTAAAAAAAAGGGCGAAACTGTGAAAAAACAGACAAAAACATGAAAAAACGAACGAAAACGTAAAAAATAGATGAAAACGTAAAAAACGATCGAAAACGTAAAAAAAATAGACGAAATCATAAAACAAATTCGCCAAAACGTAAAAATGAACGAAAATGGACTAAAACGTAAAAACATACGAAAATATAAAAGAACGGACAAAAACGTAAAAATGTATTTAAATATAATATACGATCGAAAAAGTGAAAAAAAACTGCCAAAACGTAAGAAACCCATTGACCCATATGATAAATGAATTTATAGCGCAAAAAAAAGAAAAGAAAAAGAAAAAAGAATGAAAGAAGTACTTCAATAGCATAAAAAAACAAACAGTCTTTTTGCATGCAGATGAAGACTTTAGATGTGCCTCTTTTTCTGCAGACATGGTTTGCAGATGAAGTGATAAAAGCTCTGAAAAAACAAACGACACATAAGTGTTGATTTGTTCCTCTTTTCTTGAGATTACATCAATATGCAAGAGGGCACGATGCACTAACCTAATGGCATGCTATTGGGATTTTTTTCCCCATCTAATAGCATGCCATATTGCATCATGGTTAATGCTATTGTCATGCCATTGAGACATTCGTTGATGGATTTACGCCGCTATTAGGTTTTTTATTTTTCTATTTTTTGAATAAGCGAGGTATTTATATTAAGAGTAAACTACACCATTCGTCCCTTGTGTAATACGTTGACCATCAAGTTTCGTCCTTTGACCAAAAAATTGCACCGTTGGTCCTTAATCTGCAAACGTTAGTCATCGTTGGTCCTCACCCTAACTGGTTGGACTAATTAAGCCTTGTTAAGTGGAGGGTATATTTGTCTTTTCACACTTCTTCTTCTTTCTTTATACACCTCTACCTTATTCCCATTTTCACCCAACACCACCAACCACCAATCTACCTTATTCCCAGATCCCACGCCCACACCTCCTCTTCCCACAAAAGTCATTTTCTCTTTTTTTTCCTCCTTCCCCGTATACGCTCCTCTCTCCCTTCTCACCTCAAAACTAACGCCTTCCCTCTTTGGTGATAATCATTCTACACCTTCATCTATCATTTTCACTCCAGCCACAAGGTCAAACAAGTAAAAGAGAGGATGATTGATCTATCACTTTCGTCTGAGTCCATTTCTTTCCACGAGGAATCACGAGACCACTTTGGTGGTGGCGCAAGATAACAACCTTTCTTCGATAGGTATGGCACCACGATCGATCTAAGTAAAGAAAGAGTCAAAGCTTCTATTTTGTTTTCTTTTAATACCACCGATCCACAAGGATGACACCACACTTGTATCCAAAAATCAAAAGGGTGTTTGGTGGTTAACGTGGTGGGTTTTCCAACTTTTCAAACACTCATATTCATTTTTTTAGTGTAGTGTGTACCTATACCATTAAAAAGATTGTATCCAACTTTTAAAAGGGTGTAAGATATGAGTACGAGTGTTTTCCAATCTTTTTTAAAAGGTGTAAGATATGTAATGTCAACTTGTAAGATATAATATGAGTGTTTTCCAATCTTTTTTTAAAGGGTGTAAGATATAATCTAGATTCTTAAAAGGTGTAGTGGTGTTTTCTAACTTTTCATTTCATTTTTTTTTTTTTGGTTCATTTAAGATATAATATGAGTGTTTGATTGAGGTGGTGGAAAAGTTGGTGGTGAAAATAATGGTGGTGGGACATAGGTTTGGTGAGTCGATAGTGGTGGCCGGAGAGCTGGTGTGGTAGCCGGTGGTGTCGCCGGGTAGTGGTGGTCGGTGATCGTTGGTCGGAGATCTAGGGAGGAGACCTCCTTGTCTTGTTGGAGGTGTATAAAGAAAGAAGAAGAAGTGCTGAACGACAAATATACCCTTCACTTAACAAGCGCTTAACGCCTGCTAGTCCAACCGCCAGCGGAGGACCAACGACGACTAACGCTTCAGCGCTTAAGACCCAACGGTGCAATTTTTTTTCACAAAGCGACGAAACTCACTGGTTAACGATATCACAAGGACGAATGGTGTAGTTTACTCTTATATTAATGTGTTATAAGATTCGCATGCCAGCATAACAATTATAACAGGAGAGAGTCTTTGTTATTAAGTGTTTACTGAAATAGCAACCTAATAACATTTATTAAGTGCCTCCTGCACCTATCTCTATAATACGGAGTAATAATTTCTCTTTTGATAATTACTGTTTTTCTAGACCATCAGTTTCCGCGAGTGGCGTGCTATGGCTTCGATGCACCCTTCTAGAATTTACGTGCTTCTATCTTGTTTCCTTCTAACATCAAAAAGTGGAAATATGTCACAAAAAGGCTAATCTAAAAACGCTAGCACAAGTTTAAGTGTATTATATTTAATCAAAATTGCTAAAGATGGTTTAATCCAAATAATATTTCTTTTTGCAATTTGAAGTAGTCTCGATCATCTTTTTGAAAAACAAATAAAGTTAAAATATGTCACATGGACTTCGAGTTATTAATCGACCACAAGTTGAAATACAAAGAATTATCAAGCATTATTGCTATGATCTACCTACCGATAACGATAATGGTTGATTATGTTTTTGTTGGACAAAACTTGCAACTCGGGTAGAATAAATAATGATATCTCTTATCGCCTATCGCAACCCAAAACTCAACTTATAACAACAACAATATCCAATCATGCCGGACCGAGATATGAGGAAGGTGAGATAGACTATTTCTAGGAACCCAAAACTCAACTTCTCGATGCTTACTAGTATTATACAACTCTACAAAATTTTTAGCATGTGGGTGTCACATGAGCCAACTTTGGTGACATAACGCGTAAATCTCGAATTCCACGTAACCTATGGAGCACAGTAAATCACTAGCTCACTGTTTGTCTTGATTATAAAGCTAAAGCGTGCAGCCACGGAAAATTGTAGCTTGCAAGATTTGAAATATAATCAGATTAAAATGCAACCTCATTATTATTATTATTATTATTATTATTATTATTATTATTATTTTTTATAAATCTAACGAAGTGTATTCTTTGATACAAGAAACCTCTATAAATTAATACTCGATAAATTAATAACCTCGATAAAATTAATAATTTGTCAGGTCCAACTCGACCAAGACAAATTGGACCCCAATCGATAAAATAATAAGATAATAATTTTTTTGAAACCCCAACAGATATATATAATAGTCGTAAACTATAAACTAATAATTACTAAAAATTTCATATATAAGTATATATATGTTTGCGTGACGTGTGAGAGATACACTCAAAATACCAAGATTGTTTAAGAAAAACGAATCCATAATACTTTTTTGTTGAACTTCAAATCTATATTTAGTTTATCTTAAAATCTCCTTATCGCACTAAAGAGTTGGTGCGTTGTCTTCTCGTATTGCAACAAAAAGTGTTAATTTTATTTTCATAAAATGTGAATGTTAATTGATAAAATGTTAATTGAACTTGTTTTTCAAATTTATTTTATCTCTAATGAAGATACATCTGAACTACCAAGATATTAGATTGAAAATTTAATGGTCATACGTAAAATCTCTTTAAATTAATAAACTATTATTTTATCGATATAACAAGATCTCGCTAAATTAATAAAATATCCCGATCCCAACACTATTAATTTATGTAGATTTTACTTGTGTATTTTTTCTTAGATCAATCTAGACATTACCTAGACCACCTTGATTTACTTGACCTAATATTATGAAAAGGTAAATTTTAGGATCAGTTGAAAACAGATCACATTAAACCAACTTGAAACAGTTAAGATTTTTATGGAGGTGATTTAGACACTCAACTTTGCGATTGAGACACTCAATTGCAAGTAGCTAAAGACACCGCGAACCTCAGACAACTATCCAACGCACACAATGGAGTGTCCCAATCAAAAGCTGGTGTCCAAATCAATTCCCATTTTCTAATCCTGCAGCCCTTCTCCCAAGATTTTCTAATCCTACAGCCTTTCTCCCAAGAGTTTCAGAAAAGTTACCGACTTTGCCTACTTTATTCTTCTCATTTCGAAAGAAAAAGTAGCCCCACGAATGACAACAGATTCAATAGTTGGGATCTTTCCAAGAATCCTAAGTTGGAGCAGGGCAAAATATCTCCACTGAGTAGGAAGCTGCCCACCCGTTATAGTTGCTTCACAAAGAGAAATTGGAAGATTGGGCGATCTCCTATCCTGTCTAGTCGTTTTGGCAACAAATCACATCAAACTGAACCAAAGTTTAACAATGTTTTTGGATAAAGATACTAGATACCCAACTGTTTTGGTCAATTAATCAATAAACCAGTATCTTTCTTTCAGTGGCCAATCAAAACTTAAGCCAATTTTACCATTAGCGTACAAAAATAATATGGCAACATGCCAACATCGACTGGTCATTTGAGGAGCATGCACATTGCACAGTGACCAGCAAAGACAAACATATGGGTCAATAAAGGAAATACAAGGATGGTCGTTCCAACAAAAACCACAATTACGTATAAGCAAAGTACTAAATAGGCATAAGGATCTTTGAAATTCGTTTGCAATGTTCTGAATCAAAAACATTATGTATCTGTAATGCATACATGCCAATGAACCTTCAACTGTACACTTGATGTCCAAATAAATATTCAAAAGAGAATGTGGAATCAAGGAACCGAGGGAAATGATGGGTTATAACAAACTGCAATTACCATAACGTCTATAAAAATTTCTCAATGGAAGCAGTTAGAGTTGTTTTTGGAACTGCACCAATAATTGCATCCTTTTTCTCGCCGTTGAGAAAGATCATGATTGTGGGAATGCTACGAATTCCATATTGAGTTGCAATGGATGGGCTGTCGTCAGTGTTCAGTTTGTAGCATTTGAGTCTTCCAGTGTATTCCTTTGCCAATTCACCAATGACAGGCAGGAGCATACGGCAGGGTCCACACCATGGGGCCCAGAACTCAACCATCACGGGCCCATCGGCCTTGAGCACTAGAGACTCCCATGTTTCATTGGTAACCGAGGGAACTGCAGTCACAAAAGCCAATGACAAAGATTATGAGAATGATCACCAAACGGGGACACATGCTATTATCAAATCGTGTTTCTACAGACAGCAATAACATTCTCAGAGGATTCACCATAAACAGATCAAACTGATTGCCCCACAAACCTAGGGATGTGATACCGTAATAAAAATTTGAAGTGCAGCCTTATTCAGATTTTGCCGCGTATGGCAACTACTAATTGTGGTACTCATACATTTTGCTTAGAAATCTTGTTTTACATATTCACACTGAACAGGAATAACATTCTGAGACAATACATTCAGAACTCAGATCTAACATAGAATATGGATACAGCCAGCACACAAATAAAAATAGTACCCGAACACCCTGGAGGTTCAATTCCTCGACCGGCATATCATTCAATATCCTCAAATTTCTACGGTATTCTTTATGAATGTATACTTTTTAGGTTGCGAGGAGGTCATAAGAAGCTAAGTCCGACTAAACAATAAACAAGGTTTCATTTTAAAGTACTTAACATGGCTTTGAAATGTGAAACCAGCTTAAAGAAAAATGGTGGTGGGTTTAGTGCAGAGTGAGAGATTTATCATGTAAAGCTAAACAAGGCTCTTTTAGTCATGCCGAAAAATTGTTATCACTCATCATACCTTACTTTTTATTAATACTTAACTGCCTAACAATAAGCCGTCTCGAGCCAAAAAAAAATAAATTAGGTGAGCATAGTATACCGGATCTGAAATAGTCTATTTGTCCTTTGTAACAACCTGGTTTCCACCAGTTGGTTAATCTGTAAGAAAGCTACTACTTAACCATACAAGCATTTCAAACAGCATACTTTTTTACCTTTACATCCTAATTTGCTATACTTGCATTGCAATGCAGAATAAGACTTCGTCAATACATTTCATTTCTTTGCAAGTTTGTCTCAGTTACGCTTTCTATCAATTATATGAAAATATACATATGTAATCCTATGGCCTAGTGACTTCATGGTTCGCTTTCATAGACAAGATTATTTATAAAAAATATACAGCACGTAAAACAAATTTCAATCACTCAGTAACAGGCCATCAAATACACACTAGAATTTCCCCATGTTAGTTAGGTTCCTTTTACTTGCTAACTCTCCTGCTGATTCTTAATTATTCTCCTTTAACACCCTGCCAAAACTTGGTGGCCAAGTCTTCAGGTATAGGCTTGTCACTCTCTTAGGCTAAATAACACATACCACTTAAAGTATAAAAATACATAACCCTTAAGGTTTAAACTGCGATATTAACTTGTTTAGCGCTGAATGAATCGAAGACTTTGTATGAAGTTGTAATGAAAGCTCAGATCACATAAGAAAACCCCTCAAATCGCTTCAGTTACATTAGATGAGCTACAACTTCTACATTAGTTTAAAGATTTTAACAAACAAATAAACAATTTTAACGCTTCAGCAAAAGTTAATCCATAGGAAGCATCGTTTTAAAGTTAAAATAACTAAAATTTGAGCAGCAAAGATGCTAGGAGCGATAATCAACTAGGGATTTAAGAAAACTGCATTAAGAAAGAAACAAGAGGAATAAGAGAGGTATTGTTAAGGGTAGATGGGAGGAAATATGCAAATATTCAACTGCTGAATGGTTCTGGATCTATATGGTGCTGAAGGATTCTGATAGTTCAAATCAGATGCTACATTTTTTGTCTATCAAACACCTAAGTCCCTGACAGGATCAGAGAGAGCATCTGAATCGACCATTAAGACCAAACAAACAATCCTTAAGTATTAAACACGTCGTCATGTGCTTTTCTTTTGTTCAGACACCCTAATTGACCATATTAGTGTGCTCTCAACACCCGGATTGACGCCAAATGACTTGTAAAACTGTATCAATATGAAATTGACAAATTTAACCACTAGTTTTATTTTTTAAACAATAATGTTAGATTACATCTTCAACCAACCTATGTACATACGAGTGTTACATTCAATCTGTGTGCTCTTATTTGAGTTTTTTCATAACTAAGCTAAACATATAAATATAATGGCTAATTTCATTCTTAGTAAGTGGAGTTGTAGTTAAGAGTCCACATTTGTAATAATTGCATACTTGCTCACAAGGCATATGACATCTATGCAGTTCATTCTTTGGTGTGTATACTAGTAACGTAAATGGAACCAACTCATCCATGGAACTTCAACAAGCATCAATTCTTGCTTAGAACATGAATATGATGTGCCAACGCTTCACAAGCACATTTAGAAAAAAGGTATGGCCAACAAATATCTCCCTTCATAATCACACTCTTAGTAAACAAAGAGTACAACTCCAACCTATCATCATATCGTCACTAGCCTCATTTTTCACTCCAACATACTCATATTAGCTACTCAATACAATACTAATTTCATATACTCCGTAGTTTAATGTGAAAGACATACTAAGAATATGATTCTATCATTAATATCTTGTATATGTAGAACAATTCTTGTTAGATGCCAATAAATTACATATAAAACCTCATGCCAAAATCCTTGCAAGCCTTTATTAGCACCAATGATTCGCAACCCTTTTTTATATGTTTATGTTCATGTATAAAAACACAATTAGGATCGGATTAGTTGTAAAATATTACAATGTATTTCATTATTTCAGCACCTTTACCAATCAAGAAACCATACTTTAGAATCACACAACACAGTAACCTACTTTCAAATGGTTACCAACATAGCAACACTCAGCAGTAACACATTGAAACAACTTGAAAAAAAAATTAACTTCTTTAACGGTTGTTACAAAATGCGACTAACAAATATAGTTATGTTAAGTAATCATTTTTAAGCAGGTTGTTATTTTGCTTAATTTTACAAGTACATTGTCTTGATCAATAAAAGTGTAGCATATTGTGTAATTAACCCTTAGGAGAACAAACTCTTTAAATATGAATTTATGCTTACTAATCATATAGCCTTTTTATGCAGTTTGTTATTTTGCTTAATTCTACAAGTAAGTTTATACAACTATAAAAGTGTTTTAAATTGAACCGACTTCGTTCAAAATAGCATCCTACTTCCAAATGGTTACCAAAATAGCATTAAATGGTAGAAACAAGCTGCTACGCCTGGTGTTGAAGCATAAATCCGTCGGGCTAGTCTTGACGATAGATTGAGCCGTTCCACGTCATCCCGAGCATGGAAATCTGCTACAGTACAAGAAAGAAACCGGTTAGAAGGGGTCCGAGGCCGAAGCCCCGGAACCACCCTCCGACGGTCAAGTCAGATTATGTAGAGAAGTATGTGTGTGTTTAGTGAGAGAGAATATCATACCATGTAGAGTGGTAAATGCACTCTATTTATAGGTGGGTTTCCTTGTCCTTATCCGGTGATGGCGACATATTTAGGCGGGAAACAGTTTAGGCCCGGATAGATCCAACCCGGAAGGGTCTTGCTCCAGCCCCGGAAGGGATCTTGCTCCAGCCCTGGATGAGACTTGCTCCAGCCCGGAGGACTGCGACCGGAAGGGTCTGCTCCGCCCAGACTTTTCGGAAGGCTCGTAAATTGATGACGCGGATATACAAGATACTAACGCCATCAATTTCCGAGCCTTCCGGGAAGGAGTCTGGCCGGAGCAAGACCCTTCCGGCCGGGCAAGTCCTTCCGGCCGAGTAAGTCCTTCCGGCCGGAGTAAGTCCCGTCCGGCCGAGCAAGTCTCATCCGGTGGAGCAAGATCCTTCGGTCGACCGGGTCGGAGCAAGAACCTTCCGGCCGGATCTATCCGGCCGGACATCACACTTCCGCCTAAACGTTTCCCGCCTAAATATGTCGCCATCACCGGATAAGGACAAGGAAACCCATCTATAACAGAGCGCATTTACCACTCTACACCAGATGATATTTTCTCTCACTAAACACACACATACTTTCTACATAACCGACTGATCGTTTGAGGTGGTTCCGGCTTCGCCTCTGACCCTTCTAACCTGGTTTCTTTCTTGTATCAGTGCATTTCCATGCTCGGGATGACGTGAACTTCAATTTATCGCCAAGACTAGCCCGACGGATTTATCTTGAACACCGTAAAAATAATTATGATTTTTTACCGAAGAGAACTTGTGACTACCAATCGTTGCTATGTTTAGTAAACATTTTTAAGCACCTCGCTAATTTGCATATTTTTACAAGTAAGTTGTCTTGCTCGGTACAACTGTAAAACATAGTATTATCTTTACTCCAAATAACAAACTCTTGAAACGTAAGTCCATAAACAACTACAAAAGTGGTTTCAAAGCGGACCAATTTCAGACCGAATATTTGTAGTTTCGCACTAACTTATGGACATAGCCAGGTTCAACTAAAAACTATGGTGGAAAAATACGGGTAACCCTTTCAAAACCATAAAATTGTTGTAACGCCCCCAAATCCTTTCACTCCTTTCAGGTTTCAACTAAAACTATGGTGGAAAAATACCGGCAACCCACTACCTCAAGCTTATAAAGGGGCCAAATGTTTCTTATAATCATACCAGGGTGAGATGGGTTGTTACAATTGTATTAACGACTACTACTAATTTTTTTTTATTGAACAAGAACTAACTATCTCACAATATATACACAACAAATCTATGTCACATGTCGTAAGCACAACTACAACCCTTTGGTTTGAGAGATTCTCACACAACAAGGGTTACGATTGGGACACAAGCCTTTTTGGTAACAATTACTACTACTCCCTCCGTCCCAAATTAATTGTCAAGGTTTCTTTTTTGGGTTGTCCCATGTTAATTGTCCGCTGCTAAAAATAGATAGGGAAATTTGATCGAGATTGCATATTACTTTTACTTGAAATTTTATTACAAACATATAAGAAATAAATAATTAGTTAGAGTAAAAGTGCCATTCTGCAAAAAGTAACAAAAAGAAAATAGTATTATCCGTCCCAAAATTATTGTCTCTGTTTGACGTTTCAAGTATTTTTTTCAACTTTGACTTTAAATATTTATGTTTATGTTATATAATACTCCGTACCTGGTAGAAATTTATTCTAATGAAAATACATTTAAATTTTTACCTAACACAAATAAAAATACTTAATGTCAAAGTTGAAAAAAATATACAGAAAAAGTGAAACATGGACAATAATTTTGGGACAGAGGGAGTAATAATTATGCTTTTCTTAAATTTGTGGACGGAGTTAGTAATAAATTTAAAATATAAGCCTATATTATAAAAAAGGGTAAATAAAAAAGAAGTTAAAGGCAAGTACCATCAAGAGCAGTATCAGAAGAAGCTTCACAAACAATGCTACTTCCTGCAACTCTTTTTGAAACCCTTTGAGAAGATGATGATACTGTTTGTTTTTGTTGGATTTTGAGGCCGGAAAACTGGTGGAATGAAAAGAGGCGGCGGCGGAGGAAGGTGGGTGAGGAGAGTGACGGCGGGGATGTGGAACGGCGGTGGGAGAATTGGATGGCGGATGATGAAGAGGGTGAAGATGAGATAACGCTCGCCATTCAAAATGTAGATGATTTTTTTTTTGATAGAAAAGTGGATGGATGATGAAGAAGAGGATACCTACACCTCACTAATATTTCTTTTATTCTTTTGTTTTGTTTCTAGTTTATTTTTTCAAATAATATCACTTTTTCTATAACATTATTATTTATTATTTCTAAGTTGTGTGTTTGGGAGATGATTTTGCACTCTTTCAATCGATTGATACAATTTAATTTAGAGTGTGTTTATATCTCATATGATGAAAATGTGTATAAGTGATGTGAGGATATAAACGTCAATACATTTTAAATTAGAGTGTGCAAATTATCAAGAGTGTGACAAATCACCTCCATTTCTAGTAGATGTCATTCGACAAAAGCTCAATATGATCTTAAATTTAATATAAATTAATAATCAAAATAACAAAAAACTTTCACCATTTTTAAAAATTAAACATCTCGCAAACCATTAATCATTACGAGAAAAAATCATACCATCGGATTTAAAATTAAATTATCTTTCTATAGATATGCCTTTTTATATATTTTTAACAATTTTTTTTTTTTTTTCAAAATTTTGACCTAGAAAAATCATATGTAATTTGTGAAAATCACATGTGATTCGAATTTTATAAATCACATATGACATTTTGCAAATCATATGTGATTCGTAAAATCATATATGATTTGAAAAAATCATATGTAATTTATAAAAATCGAATCACATATGATTTTTGAAAATCATATATGAGTTTACAAATCATATGTGATTTTTCTGGGCGGAATTTAAAAAAAATAAGTTTGTCGAAAATATAGACAAGTGCATATCTATAGAAAGATAATTTAATTCTCATCACGATGGTGTATTTTTTATAGTTTGAAGATTTACCGTTTGTAAGATATGTTGTTTTTTTTAAAAAAATGTGAAAAATGTTTTATTTATTTATTTATTAATTTTGATAAAAAATGGATAGCTAAGATTGATTTATTAGATCTATGGTAAATATGAGATTTATATTGATCTCAACTATGGTGTCCTACTTTTTTCTATAACTGTAGAAGTGTATCTATGATAACCTCCTAGATTGTTCCAATTTGGCCTTGGGAGGGAATTGAACTTTTTTGTTTGGCTAAGTAGGAAGTCCCAACAGTATGAATGTACCATAAAGTAGATTTTTCTATTTGAGAAGGGTAAATGGCTTGGGTGGATAATGTACGATGAGGGGAATAGAGAGGAATGAAAGATGATCCTTCTTGGTCTCATTAATATATTATCAAAGGAGGTAATGGGTGGGCTTCCCTCAAGGAGAGTGTTGTTAGGACCGTTTAATACATAAGATTTATGTGGTTCGGGAGGTTGGGGTTGGTGATTGAAGATGAAAGTATTCATCTTGTTTAGAGAGAGAAACTAGAGAGAGGGAGGAGAAAACAAAGACTTTTATTGAAATAAACACACACTACACCTTTAGCCAAATGCTTCACCTCACCCCTCATGGAGAGTCATGAGAGGTATTTATAGGCTCAACAAACCTTAACTTTGCCACATAAACGATACTAGTCCCTATGGGCAAAGTATACTACGATCTAGTCCATTCATGTAAGTGACGTTATCTTTATAAAAAGCGAGGCTAACAATCTCCTCCAAGATACCGTCACACGTGAATGGTTACAATGAGACCTATAAATACAAAACAAAGTAAATTACAATAGTAATGAACAATGTTGACTTTGTTGAAGCGCAGAGTCTCGTAGTCTAAATATCGAGGCAAACTTGAAGTTCTCCTTCCAAGATCTCGGATTTGATCTTTGGCGCTGACGCACAAATCCTTGTAGCTCGAACTCAACAAGAACGGTTTAGTTAGGTTATTACTCCTTCCTAACTAGTGAGCCTTTTTCTTTTCGCTCCTCCCGAACCGACAACACTCTTCCAACACGCCTTTAATCTTCGACACGCAATGGAGAAAGTAAACTCGATCGCACAATGGTTGTCGCTCGGGAACATCATAACAACATAACTCACTTAGTATTGCATCCACGCTGGTAAACGCCTGATGTACACACACTACTTCTCCTTCTTCGCCTTAAGCACACCCTTCGAATCCAATCACCAAGATGAAATACCAACTTCTCCTCATGATGGTCATGAGCTATCGAATCATCATAATGTTGTGTACATGCCGTACTACCCTTTTTCTTGATGCAATATTAACATCATAGCTTGATCAAAATTCTGTGAGAATATGTCGCAAAAATACTCTTAATAATTTTCTCTCAAACCAACCTTAGATCGAACCTCCTTTTGATTCACCGGCTAAATAGTAATGAACACATATGGAGAAAACCCGATACGACTAACTTGAAAAGGAAGTAAACATCCCAACTTTGTGACTTACTGCTTGTTATAAATTTTTGAACAATCCACAACGCCGTGTGACATCGAAAGCACAACAATGTAACTCCTTAAAGCGATGGTTATACATCGCGAGCACTACAACGTAACTCCTTACATCACCATAACCGATTGTCAAATTTCATAATGTGCTCCAACAAGTTATCTTGAGACATGCATCCAACCAACCAACGTCTCAGAGATAAAGAAGTCCACCCGTGAAATATCACTTCAATTTCTCGTAAGCAATACCGTACAAAAACCCCGTAGTCATTTTTCAAATTTCGCGCAAGCCGTGAATTATGTATCCTCCGTGAAAATTTTATGACCAAAATACCACTCTTTAAACCAAAAATTAATTACAAATTTTGACTAACATCATTGAGCCAAAATTCGTATATAATGTTTGATAAAAGGCCTACCCAATATTAATCATTCAAATTTAATCGACTAAATGCAGAAACACGATCCAACACAGCCCAAATATCCAACTAACTATACATATCCGGTCTAAACACATAGTATCCGGATATATAAGATATTCCCACATACAAGTTAACCTAAACCTAAACACAAATATCACAAATATAACGCCCACCCACACGCTTCTCTCACCAAACATTTAAACACTAGATCTCACCTCATTTTCACAACAAATCTGCCTAATCTCTTCAAGTCGAATCTCAAACTAGCAAACATGTACTCGAACAACCAAAATACACATGGTATTGATAGTGTTTGATCTATCTAACCCACAAGTGTGAACGATTTAAGGCTTCAAGATCGCTTAACAACCGGTCTCGTAAGGTTAATAGTTGTAGAGTGATATTCGATTTGTTTTTCCATTCTTGAACAAAATAAAGAAAAGGAGATAACAAAACATTGTTATATTCTTTCTTTGTCTTCGAATTCACAAGCAATTGATCAATAGGATAACGGTTCAATTACAACAATCTTGAAGATTGCAAAAAAAATTGAATTGAGACTGAGTTCGATTTGTATTTTCTGATTTTGAGTCTTTGTTTAGATGGAGGGTAGGAGTAGGATTGAAGTTGGATTATTGTTTCGGATCAGTTAATGTTTTATGGACTGATGATGGATTGATAAAGCGGAGGTCTATGTAGTTTGGTATATTGGTATGTGGTCGAGTCTTAGTTTAAGCGTATGGTATTTTTTCTTGTTCTTGCTTACGCGTAACATTTTAGCACGAAACCATAAGCGTAAAACTGGGCATAGTCCTTATGCGTAGATCATGCTTAAGCATAAGCTTAGTCTTATGCGTAAAACCAGGTGCTTATGTGTAACCCTAGGCTTATGCGTAAAAGACATACGCGTAACATTCCTACGCATAACTTCACAGTTATGCGTAATATTTCTGAAGATGCTCCTTATGCGTAAAAGCTGGGTTTCTTTGACTTTTTCCCATGAAGTTTTCCACCAAATGTTCCACCATCTTCATATGAAACCCGAAAAGCATTCAAAATGCTTCTTTATGACCATTTTGACCATGAAAAGGTTCGATGACCACTTTTGTTTCACGGAAATATATTGGTACAAAAAAAAGTGTCAAAAGAATGATATTGTAACATAACTGTTTGGGCAAAAAAAATGACACAAGACAGAAATCATTGAAAGACCATATGACATCTTTTGGACCAAAAATAAGGATACACAAACATGTATTAACTGTTAACCCAAATACACGGAAAAAAAATTTCCGACCCACAAAAATAGCTCAAAAACAGTAAAAAAAACATGTATAAAAACCCACATAAATCAACAAAAGATAACCATGGCTCTATACCACTTGTTAGGACCGTTTAATACATAAGATTTATGTGGTTCGGGAGGTCGGGGTTGGTGATTGAAGATGAAAGTATTCATCTTATTTAGAGAGAGAAACTAGAGAGATGGAGGAGAAAACAAAGACTTTTATTGAAATAAACACACACTACACATTTAGCCAAATGCTTTACCTCACCCATCATGGAGAGTCATGAGGGGTATTTATAGGCTCAACAAACCTTAACTTTGCCACATAAACGATACTAGTCCCTATGGGCAAAGTATACTACGCATCTAGTCCAATTCACGTAAGTGACGTTATCTTTATAAAAAAGCGAGGCTAACAAGTGTTCTCAACCAATTATAGCCATTTTTGATGGAAATGTAGATTGCTTGGCATAGCCCTTGATGGGAAGGGTTATGGGTTTCTAGTGATGCCAAATCTTCTATTCTACTTTGACCACTGTGGTTCTAGGTTGAGTGGTTTTGGTGGAAAGGAGAATTGGAAATGTAGCTAGATGTTTATTGGTGCAATAAAGGTAAATAGAGAGTGTTTAGATCTTGATCTTTGCGGTGGAGTGTCGCTCTATGTGTTTGGGCAAGATGTGGAAGAGATGCGCCTTTATCGACTTCTTTGTTTCTTTGTCCGATATCGGATATAGTATAGTGTATCGGATATAGTATAGTGTCATTAGTTGTATATGTCTTGGATATGTCCATTTCAGCTTGTTATCTTTATGGTTTTGTACAAATTCTTGGAAAGTTAATATAAAGACTAAAATACACCATTGATCCCTAAACTTGTCCAAATACATCGCATGACACCGTAACATGGGATTTTCATCGAAATCAATCCCTTTTACAAGTTTTTGAGGCCAAACTGGTCCCTTTTGGCCCTTTGACCCGTTTTCCGTTAGTCAACACCGTTATTTGCTACGTTTTTTTTTGTTTTTAGTTAAAAGCATAACACCATTTCATATTTTGGATTATTATTTTATAGTATTTTGATTGGACATATGAAGGATGTCTTTGCATTGCACACAAGCATGTGGTCCACATATAATTGTATCACCATAAGCCAAAAAGGAGTGAATGCAAGGTGCCCACCATTAACTAATCATCGATTTTTTGAGTTTATGATCTAACCCGAACAAGTGTATGCGCGTATTAGTCATTAAAAAGAAGTGATCGATCATGGATATGGTCACCATAAAAGAGAGGTGGTGGTGCTGCTACTCTGATCAAGATAGGGACTCATGGCACAGTAGGTAACCTGGTGAGGAAAGAAATTGAGTATTTCAATAGACTTGAATCAGGTAGTGGTGATCATCTTAATAGTGAAATTTCTCTAGATCCCGGTAAGAAGCATGGAGGTGGTGGCTCTAACTTTGGTCGTTTTGATTCTTAAGAGTTGCATGGAGAAGGAGGAAGAGTAACACCGGATTCTTAAAAGATAAGTTTACGCCTAAAACCGCATGAAGGCGGATGTGGCTAAGAGCCGCGACAACCACCGTACAAACAAGATTCCTGCTCAGCTTACAAAACCTTTAAACCGATGTAAAGCAATTTAAGATTTAGTTGAACCATTAGAAGAGTAACATATCATCACCAAACTAGTGAGTTTACTGTATATTTAGTAAATATCCGTCAATGATCAAAGTTCTCACAACATCATGCCAGTTTTTGGTTTCAGAAACTTCTCATCGCAAATACTTGATCAATGAAAAGATAATTACAATAAATTTTACGACGTGTTTATAATATTTTCAAGAATACTAGATTCCGATGTCATGCATAATTCACCATTATTTTATTTCGTATCAAGAAAATGAAAATTAGTAGTCAGAAAGTAGTATCTTCTCGTCTCATATATATGAGACATCTGCAAACGAAAAATATTATAACAGAATGAGCACACTATTACTGTAGTATTTTACTATCTCATTACGTGTAAGCTTTTAGTCTTTTACAAAAACATTAGTAATCTATAAGAATTTCTTTATTTATTTTTGAAACATTATAAAAGGAACAGGAAAAAACTCCCGCTTGGGAACAAATCCGATACTAGAATAAAGTGTTATCTAATCATTGTATTTTTATAGCTCAAGCAATATTAAACTAGTAACTTTAGATCATTTTATTGATATAAAAAATTAGGATTTGAGAGTGTTATTATACAGATTATTATGTATATAGACCTTTTGGTTAAAGTTGAACATATATTGTAGCTCCATTTTCTACAAAACAACTCTTTGGATTGCCATGTTAGCATATAACTTTGTATCTTCCTCTTATAGGGCCACGAGGACATCTAAATAGGGGCTTCTCATGTTCTTTTCATCTTTTACATAAAAGAAAAGATTTCAATTCCACCTAACACTAATGAAAATACTAGTTTCTTTGTTTCTTTGGTTCATGGAGTTTCTTCCGATGAACCATTCAAAGATGTTTGGCATGATTAGTGCAAAATCAAGACCGATCGTTTGGGAGGTGAAGAAAACCATGTCAATATCAAATATAAGTGATCCCTATGTCTTCCATCAATCTCTAGTTGCTTCAATGCACAACCTAAAACACGAGACCACGTAATGTAGGTACACATGGTGCTCAACTGATGTCCAAAACAACAAAACACGTATGCTTGATCCTAGGACTTAACAAAATCTTATTCTAGGATTGCAAAAGATTGATAACCCCGCCATTTACATGGGTACAAGCGAAACAGAAACAACATGGTACTATCCGATGTGTGTTTAAGAACTCACCTCGTAAATGCAGAAAGTAAACCATGACAAAAGAAGCGAGTACATCTCTTCTATCGATCATGGATATGGTCACCATGGTGGGCACCTTGCATTCACTCCTTTTTGGCTTATGGTGATACGATTATGTGTGGAACACATGCTTGTGGGCAATGGCAAGACATCCTTCATATCGCCAATCAAAATACTATAAAGTAATAATCCAAAAATATGAAATGACCGTTATGCCTTTAACTAAAAAAATGTAGCAAATAACGTGTTGACTAACGGAAAATGGGTCAAAGGGCCAAAAGGGACTAGTTTGGCCTTAAAACTTGAAAAGGACCGATTTCGACAAAATCCCATGTTATGGTGCCATTCGATGTATTTGGACAAGTTTAGGGACCAACATTGTATTTTAGTCTAATATAAATTTACCTTTGCACAAAAAAAATGGTTTCAGAGATTCGTTACATGACGTATAATCTATCACTCAACATAAAACACTCTTTCTTCTTATAACACTATTTTTTATGTCATAGGACACCCATAGGCTCACAATTTTTTTTTTCTTTTTTATATTCAAATAAAATAATACCTTAAGCTAAAATTAAAATTTTATTAATAAAATAATACATAAAAAAGTATATTAAAAAAATTAAATAAATGATACATTAGTAATACGATATATTGAAAAAAAATACAGTACAATTTAGTGATTAAGGTTCCATAAATGTTCCACAATATTTTGTCGAAGGTCGTTGTGGTGTTCTTTGTTTTTCCTTAGATGTATCTCCCATCGTTCAACCCAAGTACGTTGCATATTTCGTTGTGGAGAAACATATAATTCGTTAATATGATGCAACAATACATAATTATCATAGCGTGTTGGTTCCGAAAGCTCGTTCAACATCTTTTCTTACACTTTCTTGAACTTTTTAAGCGTTATTTTTTTTCATTCCTTGCAATAGAATATGATTTAATAAACATAAACCATTGAGGATAAATTATATCCGCTAAATAGTACTCCATTTGTCTCAAAATTATAGTCCATATTTCCTTTTCGGGATGTCTCAAAATAATTGTCCACTTTTCTTTTAAGTAAAAACTAGATAATATAGTGAGTGAATATTCTATTTAAGTGGTTGAAAATTAAAATAACTCCACTTTTATTAAACCTTGTAATTTCTCTCTCATGACAATAATTTTGAGACGGAGGGAGTAACATTTTTCATATGTTTTTCCATTTACTACAAATGGAGCTTCCAGAGCTATATCGGCACGAAAGTTATCAAATAACGGCGAACCATATAGAACATTGAGGTCGTTATCTGGCCCCGGAACACAAAATTTGCATGCCAAATCCACAAATCATATGACGCAACGATGTTCTGTAACCTCTTGTTCACGTGGTGTGTATGTCCTGGTATTAGGACCCAAACTCTCGACTTCTTGATTACCCAAAGCTTGAAATTGTTAATAAGCTTGAAACTACCGCATATACTGTTCCACGTCGTCTTGAAAGTAAAGATTTTAATGATCATAGTTGTTGGGATCCTTAGCCTTTTTCAAATGTAAAATAGAAGTATTGTTGAGATGTGTATGTAAAAGTGTGCGTGAAAACTAGAATATTTAAGGGTATTTTAGGATTTTTAAAGGGTGGAATATTGGAAAAAGTGGGCATTTAATCAAAAAAAACAAATACCCAAATTCTCTTTTCCTTTTAGTTGTTATTCAACATTCGAAGAAGGAGAAAAAAAGAAAAAGAAAAAAAATACACATGGCGTGGGCTGGTGATCACGGTGCGAAAGCCTATGGCGCCAACCCTCGTGCGCATCTCGCGCCATAGGCTGGTACCATGGGATAGTTTGAGCTTCACCAAGTAACCGTATTGTACGCTCTAATGACTCTTAACCTTACAAAAACCCTTATACCCTTCAAACCTTTAAGCTAATTTTTAGCCACCTCTTATCAATAAGATATGATAGTCAGATTTAAACTTAAAACAAACTTAAGAGGTTGAGGCTTGATATTAAGGATTGGACTTCCAAGAAAGATATTGACCAAAATCGTCTTAAAGAAGAGCTTCTGAAGAATCTTGAAGATCGGGATCGTAAAGCCGAGTAGAGGCTCCTAATTCATGAAAATGTAGGAAAACGGGAAGAATGAATTCTAGATTTGAGCCATTTGGATCGATTGCATAGGGAGGATATCAAACAAAAATGTTGTCTGAAGTGGGCAATTGAGGGAGATGCGAACTCGAGATTTTTCCATTCTACTCTGAAATTTAAATATGCAAATTCGGCTATTAATGGGATCAATGTGAACGAAGTTTGGGCTGATAATCCGGAGATGATAAAAACAGTTTCTTTGGAACACTTTGCTTCGAGATTTAAAAAAAAATTATGAACATACCTACATTTAACAGTGATTGGTTCCGTAAGCTTTCTCCCCGATGTTTCGTTTTTAAATTCTGGCTTTTCTATGAATGAGATTAAAATGGCTGTGCAGGAATGTGACGGGTCTAAGGCTCCCGAGCCTGATGGGTTTAATTTCAAATTCATCAAAACATTTTGGGATGTCTTAAAGGATGATGTTGTGAAGTGTGTTAAATAATTTGAATCTTCTAGTAAATTGGCAATGGGTTGTAACCCTTCCTTTATTGTTCTTATCCCTAAGAAGTGTGACCCGGTTAGGTTTTCGGACTATCGACCTATAAGCCTTATAGGTTGTGTTTATAAGATTATTTCTAAGGTTTTTGTTATCCGTTTAGCTTGGGTTATATCCTCTATTATTGATCTTAATCAAACCGCTTTTATTGTCGGGAGGCAAATTCTTGACGGGTGTTTGGTGGCAAATGAGATCATTCGGATGGCTAACTTAGAGGGTCATAAGCTTTTGCTCATCAAAGTTGATTTTGAAAAGGCTTTCGATAGTGTTACTTGGTCTTTTCTCCAAGATATTATAAGGAAAATGGGTTTTGGCATAAATGGAGGAAATGGATCGATGCTTGCCTTAGCTCGACATCAATCTCGTGTTGATCAACCGTCACCTTCAAAGGAGTTTAAAATGGAAAGAGGACTTAGGAAAGGGACCTCTTTCTCCCATATTTTTTTCTTGTGGTCGACGCCTTACAAGTCGCGATCTTGGAAGCTTGTAACAAAGGGTTCCTTAAAGGCATTTCTTTAGCGGATGATAGAATGAACACTTCTCTTGCAATATGAGGATGACTCACTATTTTTGGAGATTGGTCTAATCTTAATGCTAGCAATCTAATCTACAAGAAAATCTCTATAAATTAATAGTGTTGGGACCGGATATTTTATTAATTTAGCGAGATCATCGTTATATCGATAAAATAATAGTTTATTAATTTAAAGAGATTTTACGATGACCATTAAATTTTCAAGTCTAATATACTAGCTAGTTGCAATGTATACTCATTAGAGACAAAATAAATTTGAAAACAAGTTCCAATTAACATTTTATCAATTAACATTCACATTTTATGAAAATAAAATTAACACTTTTTGTTGCAATACGAGAAGACAACGCACCAACTCTTTAGTGCAATAAGGAGATTTTAAGATAAACTAAATATAGATTTGAAGTTCAACAAAAACAAGTGACTATGGATTCATTTTTACTAAACAATCTTAGTATTTTGAAGTGTATCTCTCACATACGCAAACATATATATACTTATATATGAAATTTTTAGTAATTATTAGTTTATAGTTTCGTTGGGACTATTATATATACACTGGGGTTTCAAAAAAATTATTATCTTATTATTTTATCGATTGGGGTCCAAATTTGTACTGGTCCCAAGTTGGGACTGGACAAATTATTAATTTTATCGAGGTTATTAATTTATCGAGTATTAATTTATAGAGGTTTTACTGTATATCCTTAATTGCTTTGAATGGTCATCAGGTCTTAAAGTTAACATCTCAAAAAGTATACTCTTTTGTGTTCGTGTGCATATTTCGGATGTAGAGCGGGTTGCTTCCTCCCTTGGTTGTGCATTTGAAAAATTGCCTTTCATGTATCTCGGCCTTCCAGTGCGAAGAAGGATGAGGGCTAGGGGCGGATGGAATGATATTGTGGATAGATTTAATGCTAGGCTCTCGGCTTGGAATGCTAAGAACCTCTCTATTGGGGGGAGACTTACACTTGTGAAATCGGTGTTTGGTAATCTCCTAATTTTCTACTTATCCTTATTTAAAGCGCCTCAAAAAGTCATCAACCTTTTAGAGTCTATTTTTCACACCCCTAAAATATCGCAACGGAAAGGTAACCGGGGCGTGACGTTCATAGCACAAAGACAAGATATAAAGAACGACCTCTACATGAGTCATTTGAAAAATACACATTCAATTAAGTAAATAAGTTTTATACATATCACAAATGAAAAGAGTTTTAACTTCACATCGAATACCATAATAATGCAAGAAATATTCATGATGGTGAGACCGCAAGATGTGACTCTATGAGTGATGCTAGTTCAATGACCTGAGGAATACATGTTAAAATGTCAACATAATATTGGTGAGTTCATAGGTTTAAGTAAATGTAAAAGTGGACCACAAGATTTCTATGTGTGACTATTATAAGAAATACAATGTCATAATAAAAGTATTACAATTGCACTAACCTCATGACCCCGAAGCCTTAACGTATTAAGTATGTATATAAGTATGTATGCCCCTGTAGGTGTCTTGCCAAACACCCAAAGTTCTCCAAATGATATGCGTCCGTTTGACCGGTACCTCCAGTAAAGTAAGCGCTACTTACCCGAACGGGGGTGTCAACCAATAGATCTATTCATAACATTCGTGCTTACAAGTAATTAACAGTTCATGATTATGGGAACTTAACGGCAATAGCGGTAACTTAGGTAATCCATAAATGTTTAAGTACTTGTGTCCGTATGTAAAAGAAATTAATGTATTCTCACCTCAAAGTATTTCAAAATGAGTATAAACAAGTAAAATTAGAGCTATGAAACTCACTTCAACAAGTGTTGAATACGGGAAAGCATTACGTAAGTTCAACGAGCAAAATCCTAACCGCGACCTAAGTAAATAACTCGTCGTAGGAAATATATGATATGTACTATATGCATATGAGTTTTATAAAGTTTTATCACCTTTAAATACTTGTAGTGAAGTTTTATAAAGTTACGTAGGTTAAAACGTTTAATAAAAACAAGTAAAATGCGTTTTCGATCTCAAAAATCCTATAAAGAAGTTGATGATTTTAAGTTAATTCCGACTTTAAATTGGCGTATCTTCTTTGTTTCTAGCCCGATTTTGGTCATTCAAGTCTATGAACGTAGGTAAATATGTCTACTCTTAAGAAATCAAGGCCGGGTTTATGAAAACATGTTTTAGATGTCTATTTATACACAAACACAAAGTGGACTTGTTGTTACAGCTTTGTCTCGCATTTTACTCAAGTTTCGAGGCCATAACTTCTTTGTTACTTAACCTGCTCAAGTGATTCAAGTTTTGTGGTTAGGTCTAGGTGTTTTCTACAAAATCTAAAACTACCATTGTTCCTCATTTGGAGTCTAAAGTGTTCAATAAGTGCTTCAAGTTTGGAACTTGATTCATAACTTTTCTAACACCCGATTTTGAGTACAATGCTAAAAATAGTAACAAAAATTCCAAAATTATGAAATTTGGCTAGAACTACTTAAGACCCTATATTTTATCAAGGGTTCCAAGTAATTTGGCAAAAGTTTGTCTTAAAGTGGTTTAGTGGTGCTCATAAGTCGACTAACAATTTAGGACAACTTTAGGGTTTTTTAATCTAACTTTTAAACAACTTTCAACACAACAAAAATATAGAGGTGATACAAAATCAAGCATGAAATGTTACATATGTATGAAAATGAGTATGAAATGAGTTTATAAAATGCTTACAAGTGTTGTGGATGAGTGGATGATCAAATGTACACAAACTACCCAAATCTTGTAAGAAAACCCTAATTTCTTGAACAAAAACTCTATTCTATGTAAAACCTTTTGAACCAAATCTTTAACCAAACTTGAAAACTTGTTGTGAGGAGGTATTTGCTGCCGTGTGTATGAGAGAAGGAAAACGTAAGTGAGTGTGTTTGATTCTGAGAGAAATAAGCTAGCATTTGGTCCTTATTTGTAGTGGGATTCTTAGGTATGGTCAAGAAGACTTATGGTATCACATGTTGGTGTAGTAACTAGTTTAGGAATGGTGTCACAAGCCTTACTTGAGGCATGGAAAAGGAAGAAGGACAAGCGAGGGTTGTGATTTGCTATGCTAACTAGAGTTTGGGTGCTTATTTGGCTTACTAGTACTTGTATAGGAATGGTAAGGTGCTATAATATATGTCAAAAAGCAACCATGGGTCACACCACATGGGTGGCCGGTTTTGGTACACTTGGGGTAGGGGGTATAATTTCAAATTTGATAAATGTAAATGTGTATATATTTACAAAATTTAAAGGTGGTGAATTGGTTAAGTGTTACATGCATGCATGAGACATAGTGTAAGTCTTAAGTGATTTAAGTAAAACTTGTATAACCAAATGATAAGGATTTAAAACGTACGCTTTTAGGGGGACATTTAAGCCCTATTTTGACACATTTTATATCCGTTACTGCTTAATTTCGTTCCTTTTTAATTTTTAAGTCTTTTGGAAGCAAAATCCTGGAATGAAGCACATTTGGACGAAAAGGAGCAAATACATGAAGAAAATGGCAAAGTCAAGATCGAAGCCACTCAAGACTGATCAGCAGAACCTGACGGTGTCCCATCCAAAGGGTGACGCCGTCCCTCTATGAAGACTTAATCAAAACATGCACGCGATGGCTAAGTGAAATTTCTGGTCATATAACCTGACGGCGTCACGCTTTAAATATGAAGGGCGTCACTCACAATTTTCACCCTAGACGGCCCAAATCTAGAATCAAGACGACGTCTCAACTAAAGACCGACATCGTCACAACTCTAAAGTGACGCCGTCCCATCGATGACTTGGCCCAGATAAAACCCTAATGACGGCGACCTGACGGCGTCCCATGCAAAAGGTGACGCCGTCGCGATTGTAAATCTATATATAGAATTCGTTTTTTCTGTATTTTGAGAGGTAGATTTTTGGAGAGCAAACCCTAACTCAGTTGTAGTCCGACTTGGACAGTATTCTAGGGTCCCATACCCTATTTTACACATCAAGATAAGTTTGTTAATCCAATTTATCATTATTTCTACACCATATTCGATTGATTGTGTGTATGCTTGCTTGTCTATCATGTCTAGCTAAATTACTTGTGTGTTTGCTTAGATCTATGAAACCTCGTTATTGATTGTTGTTAGGTTGTTTCTTGTCTTAATTGAAATTTGCTTAAAAGTGCATTTAGGCTATCGTTGTGTTTAATGCTTGAGTATGCTTAATGATGATATGGTTCAAGGATGAAATAGCTTAGGCTTGCCGATTCCGTGAATCATATACTGAGATAACCTCAAAAACTAGGGAATACGCACGCCTATGACTTTTAGGAATACAAAGCGTTAAGATAAAGGACGTGACAACTCAACCAACCAATAAAAGATAACTAGGGAGTAATAGCATATAAGTGAACACATCTTTAATCATCATACGAGCACACCTTAATTGTACATAGCTATCCATAGTAATTAGATAATTAGTTAAAGTAGAGTAATCGGTAGATGTACCACCCCCAACCAATTGCCCCGAGATATTTACCTTAGCTTTCTAAAAACCATAAAAAAGATTAAAAAAAAAGAATCATCCTCAACCCCACCTTCTCGTCATATATTTCTTACTAGCATTCCTATTCCTCCAGAGAACGATATCAATCCCCGAGGCTTACCCCATACTACACTACAAAGATTAGGTTCACTGACTAGGAGGTTAAAAAACTTGCTCGTAGAAAAGGAAGTTTCCTTGACCCCGAACGCGCCTTCCTCGCGCATCAAGTTTTTGGTGCCGCTGCCGGAGAATAGAATAGCTAGTTAGATTTCTATCTCGTTTAGGTTCCCTCACTTGATTCCTATCTAGTGAGATTTTTTCTCTTTTTCATTAGCTTCCTTGTAGTCTATCCCCCTTCTTTGAGCTTTTGTTCATAACCATTTTCATTGACTATTACGTTAGCCGTTATGGAGAACGCGAATCCGCCGAAAATTTCACCCAATCGACAAAATCCACTACATAATCTACCCTTTCCACTCCAAAATGAGATCTTGAGGTTCCAACAACATCATGATGAATCCTTTCCTGAGGCGTGGACTCGAATTAAATACTTATTACAAAATGTCCTTTATCATGGTCTTGATTTACTGTTTCCACTACCATTTTTTTACACTCGTATCGCCCATGAAACCCAAATGAGACTTGACTATATAGCGAATGGGGATATTTGGGGACGTGGTGTTAAAGATGCATGGGAAATCTTTGAGATTCACGCCCAATTTAGAAGTGGAACATAGGACCCAAAACGAATTTTAGACCTATTTTCAATTTGGAAAGTTCGGTCGGAAAGGTTGTTTAGGAAGGAGATGATTAGAGTTGAGGTACCTAGGTGCATGTCATGGTTAGGCGCTACCACGCTTGTACACCCAAATCGCGGTTCTCGTGTTGTTTCGGTTTTCCTAATATCAATAAAGAGCATTGTTTACAATCCACCCCAAATCGCCCAAATTTAGCCTACCTTGTATGCACTCATCTTTAGTGCATTATTGTCATCATTACTAAACCCTTAGTTCAAATATCTAGTTACTTGCATGGTTGCTAAGTCGAGTCATATATTTTGTACACACTTTTGGGACGATTGGGACTCAAGGGTAAAAAGTAATATTTTATGGAGTAACGGGAAAGAACGATAAATTCAAATTCCCTTTTTCTACGTAATTAAATACTCCAAGTGTTTTGATCTTTTCAAATCAGGTCAGTTAGTGTTAAAGAAATAAAAACTCAAGTGTAGGAATGCTCCTATAATCCTTTGTGTTTTGATGTTATCGTAAAGGATGGTAGAGTAAAAAGGTATGAACAAAAAAATCGAAAAAGAAAGAGTTAAAAAAAAAATGAAAAATGAAGAAAAACACACGGACTACCATCCTACATCTATCTTTATGTTTATGTTTTTAAATTTATGTTTGTTTTTTTTCAAATTATCTAGTGTTAGCGAGTCGAGTCTTGGCTTAGAACCGCCACACTTTACATGCTTGTAACATAAGATTTTTGACTTGCCACCACTAAATATCCCTATCCAACAAAACCCTTTGATCTATTCTCAAGCTTATGGTAATCTATGTACTATGCCGTAATGTGTTTCTTCCATTTACATTCATATTATATAACCCGAGAGATGAGAGAATCCAAACCCCACTTGTGAGGTGCTAATATATAATTTTCGTGCTTGTTATGACTATTGTGGCGCTTTTACTTGTTGTAAACTCTTTAAACCAATGCTTCATGCCCCTAACTTATAAATTGATTGGTCAAAAGCACATTTGCTTGAGGACAAACAAATACCAAGTGTAGGGATATTTGATAAGGATTTAAAATCACGCTTTTAGGGGTCATTTAAGCCCTATTTCGACACATTTTATATCCGCATCGCTTAATTTCGCTCCTTTTACTTTTTAGGTCTTTTGGAAGCAAAATCTGGAATGAAGCACATTTGGACGAAAAGGAGCAAATACATGAAGAAATGGCAAAGTCAAGATCGAAGCCACTCAAGACCGATCACAGAACGACGTCCCCATCCAAAGCGGCGCCGCCTCTATGAAGACTTGATCAAAACATGCACGCGACGGCTCAATGAAATTTCTCGGTCATATAACCCGACGACGCCACGCTTTAAATATGAAGGCGCCACTCACGCTTTTCCTCTGAGACGACCCAGATTTAGAATGAAGACGACGCCTCAACTAAAGACCGATAGCGTCACAACTTAAAGTGACGCCGTCCCATCGATGACTTGGCCCGACGAAACTCTAATGACGGCAATCTGACGGCATCCCATGCAAAAGGTGACACCATCGCGATTGTACATCTATATATAGAATTCGATTTTTCTGTATTTTGAGAGGTAGATTTTTGGAGAGAAAACCCTAACTCAGTTGTAGTCCGAATTGGACAGTATTCTAGGGTTCCATACCCTATTTTACACATCAAGATAAGTTTGCTAATCCAATTTATCATTATGTCTACCCCATATTCGATTGATTGTGTGTATGCTTGCTTGTCTATCATGTCTAGCTAAATTACTTGTGTGTTTGCTTAGATCTATGAAACCTAGTTATTGATTGTTGTTAGGTTGTTTCTTGTCTTAATTGAATTTTGCTTAAAAGTGCATTTAGGCTATCGTTGTGTTTAATGATTGAGTATGCTTAATGATGATATACTGCATGGATGAAATGGCTAAGGCTTGCTGATTCCGTGAATCATATACGAGAGTTAACCTAAAAAAACTAGGGAATACGCACGCCCTATGACTTTTAGGAATACAACGCGTTAAGATAAAGGACGTGACAACTCAACCAACCAATAAAAGATAATTAGGGAGTAATAACATCTAAGTGAACACATCTTTAATCATCATACGAGAACACCTCAATTGAACATAGCTATTCGTAGTAATTAGATAATTAGTTAAAGTAGAGTAATCGGTAGAAGTACCACCCCCCAACCAATTGCCCTGAGATATTTACCTTAGCTTTTAAAAAACCATAAAAACGATAAAAAAAGAATCATCCTCAACCCCACCTTCTTGTCATAGATTTTTTACTTGCATTCCTATTCTACTAGAGAACGATATCAATCCCTAAGGCTTACCCCATACTACACTACAACGATTAGATTCACTGCCTAGGAGGTTGAAAAACTTGCTCGTAGAAAAGGAAGTTTCCTTTACCCCGAACGCGCCTTCCGCGCGCATCACCAAATGTATAGACTTATAAAATATGCTAATGAGAGTGTTAAAGTACTTAGTTGACGTAGACTAAACTTAGTGTAGTGTCGGTATACGTGTAAAGTAGATTTTCGTTTTAAGCGGGTTACCTAACGATTATACGTAATGGCATGAATTCAAGTGTTCACAGTAAAATGTTTTAAGTTTATGGTTAAGTAATAACTCGAAAATGCGAGATGTCACACTATTAGATGTCGATTCTTTTTGGGATTTAAAGACTCTCAAATAGGCATTTATTGGGTAAAATGGAATAGTATTCTCTTTGATGCTAAATTAGCAGGGTTAGGTGTTGGTAGTATCTTAGCTAAAAACTTAAGCCTCTTTGTAAAATGGAAATGGCGCGTGTTGTAATCAAAAGTTTTTATGGGATTATGGTTGATTTGGCTCTCTTTCAACACCGGCTATTAAAAAATGAGTTTGGACTGATATTATTAATGTTGTTTCGGATATTGAAAAACTGGTCCCATCTTTCAAAACCTCTTTTCAGTTGAAGGTCATTAATGGCAATGATGTTTATCTTAAGGACTCGCTCCTAGGCTTTTCAAACTTGAATTGGATCAAGATTGTAAGGTCAAAGATAGGTGGTGCACTAATGAAGGTGTTTGGGGTGGTAATTGAGTCAAGCGGTTATCTCCTCGTGGGAGGGTGTTAGTGACGTTAATTATTTATTGGCCACTATCAAGAACTTTACTTTTGATGGTGATCGGAAGATGTTTGGTCATGGTCTTGGGATACCTCAGGGATGTTTAAAGTAAAAACTCTCACTACGATTGTTCAAAACTTTGTTATTTCAGGCTCTGAACTGGGTAACCACCATTTGTGGAACTCTTTGGTTCCACGAAAGGTAAATATATGTGTGTGGCGTGCTTCTTTAAACAACCTGCCTACTTGGACTTTAAGCTCTCGTGGTGTTCAGTTACCATCCATTTCCGGCCCTTTATGTGGTTTGGTTAATGAAGACCTTGAACATTGTTTGATTAAGTGCTCTAAGGTGCTCCTGATTTGCAGGAAGATTTAGAGTTGGTGGGGGCTTCCTTCCCCTATATATTTTTCGTCATTCTCCATCAAGGATATTGCTCTTGGGAAAGTTGGATCCATCAGTTGCACCAAAACAAACAAGATTTTACAAGGTGTGTTTCTTTGTCGTCCGTATGGAAGTTGCGAAACAAAGTGGTTAATGCTCAAACAGATGCCATGGATAGTGTTGAAAAATGAAGAAATTTTCCCTTCGTTCCAAGGATCTTTAGGACTGGATATCGGCCCGCCTCAATTTGAATGCCCCTAACCGGAACCGTTGCATCATAAAGCCTTTTGACTATTTATGTAACTGGGTCTTGTTGTTTGTTTGGGCTTACGTAGTTGGCTTTTGGTGCTTTTTTTTGGTATATTCGATCCTTGTATTCTTTTTGTGGCTTCCTCTCGGAACCCACAACTTTAATGTTTATACTTCCTCCGTCTCAAATTATATATCCATTTTCAAATTTTACAAAGTTTAAGATAAGTGGGCTCCTTATAATGTTAACCAATAAGATTTCATTTTCACCAATTTAGAAGTATTTTGATTGGTTGTTATTGAAAGTGGATATTAAATTTGTGACAATAAAAAAAATACCATATTGAACTTATAATTTAGGACGTATCTTCTTGCCTTTCAAAAAAATAGAATAAAATAACAACTTAGTTTACAATCGTGAGACTTATTTTAGACTTGATGTGATTTTCCAGCTATTTGGGTGAGTTAATTAGGATCGAACATCGGTCATGTTAATCTTTTAGAACCAACCCATGTTAACCTTAAGTTGGTTTTTAGCAAAGAACTTATTAAACCAGAAGCTCGACGACCAAGACACTTGGTCGTGTTTTACAAGCTCCACACAAACGTTTGTGATAAAAGAATAAGCATCCAGTAAACTACATTTTCGAAATGGTTGACATCGACTCTAGAGACTTCCATTGCTATCTAGTATCTACAATGCTATCCGAGGTCTACATTTACGATATTGCTGTTAGCCTATAATGTTTATGGGATCAAGCCCGATTATAGAATACTCTATGTATTCCTATATATTGTATTATGTATTTGTGGAATAGGATCAATCAAATCATTCATCCAGAAATTCAAGTCTTACGTGGTATCACGAGTCTAAAATAACCGATCCCTAAACCCTAAAACAGCCGCTCCTCACCCTAAACTCTTCCGCCACTGCCTCCAGTCGCCGGCTACACGCAATATCATTTTCCAATACAATATTTGCTTATTTGTTCATTCTCATGGCTTATTGCCTAATACATATAACATTGCGTTTTTTTCTCTCCATTTCTCTAAAACAGTTGTTCATGGGTCTTTAGACTACATTAAATTCACATTTATACGAGAGGTAGTTCATATTAAATTCACATTTATGATTTTACTTTAGATGTTACACAAATATAATTAAGAAGAAGGCATCACATAGTAAATTAATAATCTACATTAAATATATAACATAACATAATAAAATGAACCTATAAACGTTACAAGTATCACTCGTTAAACAATTAAACATATAAATAGAGACAACTAAATGCATGTAAGATGTAAAATTCTGGTCTTGTGCAATGAATAAACTGTTCATCATTTTCATTTTAACATGCACATTTGCTTCTCTAACCGCGTCTTGTGTATTCAACAAGTGGCATATTTTTGTAACGAGCGATATGCCTGATAATGATCTCATTGCTCATGTCAAATCAGGAGATGATGATCTTGGTAATCATACCATCCCATTCAAAGGAACTTATCATTGGTCTTTTTGCCAAAGGTTTGATGGTCGAACTCTTTTCTATGCCTACTTTTGGTGTGGTTCGAAATTTCGAAGCTTGGCTTTGTTTGATAAACACGTACGAAAAGTATGCGATCGAAACAAAGAGGGTACTCAATATTGTTATTGGTTAGTACGTCCAAATGGATTTTTGCATCTAAGCGTCCTGACGGTGGCTGGGTACAATTAGTTTCTGTTTTGTGTGGCCGTAAAGAACAATACATATGTCACGTATTTGCTACAAATGTGAAACATTTCATACATAAAAAGTAAAGCGTGATTAATTTAATTACTTTTTTTTATACCTGTGTGTCTTCAGTTTCTCCTTTGAAATTAAGCGTGCCAAAAATAATGCTATCTTTTTATTCCTTTTTTTCATCCGTTTCTGTTTTGTAGTATTAATATTTATATCATATTTTATATATATCAAATTTACAAAATGTATTAAACAGAAAGAATAAAGACCAGAAACTATTTCTGCATGTAATCTTTTTCATTTAAAAAATAAACATTATTCATCGGAGTTGAATTAAAAAAAGCGGCATGTCACGCATCTTAGTGCGGCTTATCACGTCTCATCTCACGCCACGCCTAAAATCAATACTTTGATCTATTTCGTAATCTAAAGGACACACCTCACGTCTTAGCGACGCCATGACACGCCTTTTTGAACCTGCTTAATACTATTTCACTTAATTCATTACAAACTTTCATACAAAGTCTAACCATGGTAAAAAGCTACTTTATGGTTTGTCATCATATAAATTTCTTACAAAGTCAAACCATGGTTTTGGACTTTTGGTAATGCTATAAACGAGTGCGGAAACCCGCGCGATGCAGCGGGATTGCTTTTGTAGACGTGAATTTGGATATGGACTATTTTTGCCAAATTGCTATAAAGGACTTACTTTGCAGCGACACGTATACCTTAGGGACTATTTTTGCCAACTTGACTTACTTTCAACGACACCTAAACCTCGTATTATTTTGCCAACTTACGAAAGTTGGCATTTATTGCAACAGGTTTTGGGGGCATCATGTTCGCTCAATAGTTAATATATATAATTAACGAAAGGGTGAGTTATTATACCCCCATTTGGTTATTAAGACCCCCCATTTTTATTTTTTTTTTATTTTTTATTTTTTTTATTTTTATAATTTTGTTTATATCAAAACGCTATAACCGAAAATGCGGGCTCGTAAATATAAAGTTTAATAAAGCCAAACGCTTAAAACTGCTGTAAATACGAATAAAACTGACAAAACCGCACAGACCTGAAAAAATGGGACAAAGGGACAAAGGTGGCAGTAGAAGGGGTAGGGGTTGCAGATCCCTTAACGAAATCAAATTACAGTTGAAAATGTTACCTTTTGTTTTTAGAGTTGACTTTTATCAAACCACCAATAAATACAACTCTGAAATGCAATAAAGTTCATGTCATGTAATCTAATCCTATGTACTCAATGTGCATGACATTTGACCAAAACTCAAAATATTCTAAAGAGAACACAAAATATCATAAAGTAAAAATATTAAGCTTAGTCAAAAAAAAAAAAAAAAAAAAAAAAAAAAAACCACCATGGATTATACGAATCCTAGCATTAATAGTTGTCTTTTATCATTTTGTTTAAAGTGCTAGCACTAATTCTTCTGTTTATATATAGGTTGAGAACATAACTTACATTGCGACCGAGTTCTTATAATTTATGAAATAACGTTTTTCTCGAACTGTTTTTTTTACTATGCGTAGCCTTTTAATCTATCTAGTCCTAGCATCTTCATTTGCATCTATCACAAATGCTTGCTTCTTTACTAAAAAATGGAGAATGTATATTATTAACAACACTCCTGGTGATATCGTTACTCATGTTAAATCAAAAGATGATGATATGGGAAATCATATTGTCCCTTCCAATGGTGACTATCATTGGTCATTTTGCGACAGATTTGATCGTGGGACAATATTCGATGGTGAAGTTTGGTGGGGTAAAAATACCAGGTGCTTAGAGGTTTTCGGTAACCTTGTGCGAAACAAGTGTGACAGTTCCGAGGTATTGAGTATATTGTTATTGGTTGGTACGTCCGACGGATTTTATATATCTGCAGTGAATATATCATTTCCGGATCCTGCGTGGTCGTTTGTTAAACCTTGGGTAATTAACATAGGTGATAGAGATGTATATGATAAAGCTTAATAAGAGAGAAAATTTGGAGACTTAGAGGTTGTTTGATAAACCGATATGATTTAGCGCTGAATGAATTAAAGTCGTTGAATAATTCAAAGATTCTGAATGAGCTATAACCTGAACAAAAATGAACGTTTGAAATTTCTTCTGAATCAACACTCTGAATGATTAAAATTACTATTTTATCCTTCATAGTCACTTAGTGTAAATTGAAATGTAACTTGTTGACAAGTAACCTATATTAATATAACACCAATTGTTATGTAAAATTATAAAATAAATAAATTGTTTCATAAAATTTTACAAACATGCATGGCTCAATGACTTCAAGAAAATTAAAAATAATAATTTTTATAGTGTCAAAGCTATTAAAAATAAAATAGTCAATATATGTTGGGCATCATAGAAACATGCAAGTACTTTCTTCTTTTGAGTAAAGTATAAAACGAAAAGTAATAACTACTAGAGTATTAAAAGATAAAAAAGGTTAAAATAGGGAATAGTGAGGTACTTAATGGTTTTGCATACTTTTGGCACTACATGATCCAGAGGCTTAGAAATTGGTTGAGCAGTATCTATATTCTTATCAAACACCATATACTCTTACCGATTCATTTGTATTCTTCTTAATGGTCCAATTCAAAAGCTATCAAATAAGGCCCTAGTCTTTATTGGTAGTCAATTTGCTAGATGCATTATTTCTTTACAAGGCCAACTTTATATTGCATTTATGTATCTTTTTATTTTTGAATGGTGTTTTGCATACTTGATTTATCTATTCATTAAATTAGTTTTTCTTTATCATGATTTTAAATATAAGCTTGAAAAATGGCATTAAAGATTAAGGTATGGAAATGTGATGGTATTAATGTATGAAAGGTGGAACAAGAAAAATGTATATGCGAAAAAATAACATTGTTAAGCTAGTCGGCAAGGGATCAATTCCACTCACCTTAACTTGCCATTCAAGCGCGAGTGCCTTGTCGTGTCCAACCATTCACGCGCGAGTCTCGTGTTCCAAGATCATCTACGTTGAGCGAGTCACCTAGGTGAGTTGCACAAAAAAACCAGGCCCCACTTCCACTTTACCGTTACATGTGTTAAAAAAAAAATAAATAATAAAATAAAATCACACTACCCATTTTTTACATATAAATACCCTAAAACTTCACAATTTTTATACACATCTCCTCATATTTTATTCAAACAACATATATCTCATTCCTTTAATTTTTCAAATGAATTCCGACATAATTATGTTCACCGACTCAGAAGAAGAAAAAAAAATTGAAAGTCAGAACTTGACTTTTATTGCAAGAGCGGTTTCGTTTATTAAAAATAGATGAAAAGCAAATCTCCCTGCGATAAAAACGCGTTAATCGAGATCATTATGGTGCTCATGACCGTTTAGTCACCGCATATTTTAGTGACAGCCCGTTCTACGATGCACGTACATTCCGAAAGAGGTTCCAAATGAATCGATCTCTTTTCAACTGGATAGTTTGGGAGGTAACTCTTCATTGTCCGTTTTTTAGTGATAATATTGATTGCACCGGAAAAGAAGGCATTTCAGCGTTGATGAAGTGCACCTCCGCAATTCGTCAATTGGCATACGACACGGTCCTAGATGCTTTAGATGAATATCTGCAGGTAAGTGAAAAAACATCTCGTCAATCTCTTTATTATTTTTGTCATCTGTTATGGAAATTTTTGGCCCAGAATATTTGATGCAACCCACTATGACTGACGTAGTAAAGCTTTATCGACATCACGAAGAACACACAAGTTTCCAAGGATGTTAGGAAGCCTTGACTGTACATATTGGGAGTGGTTTGGTTGTCCAAATGCAAACAAAGGGCAATATGTTAGGCATGATCATGGTCCGAATTCGTTCATTTTGCTAGAAGTTGTTGCGTCTCAAGACTTATGGATATGGCATGCTTTCTTTGGTGTTTCTGGGTGGAACAACGACGTCAACGTTCTTGATCAATGCCCTTTATTTAACGATCTTAAACAGGGGATAGCACCGAAGATTTTTTGTTTGTTGCTAACGGGGTAACTTACCCATTTGGTTACTATCTTGTTGACGGGATATATCCGGAATTGGCAACAGTTGTTAAGACGATTCCAGAACCAACAGATGATGACCAGAAAAGAATAAGGTATAAGAAAATGCAGGAATCGGTAAGGAAAGATGTAGAACGGGCGATTAATGTTTTGAAGAAGAAATGGGCGGTACTTGCCAATCCCACTGATAACGCTACACGCGTCGTTCGGGGTCAAAGGAACTTCCTTTTCGTCGAACAAGTTTTTCAACACCCCAGCAAGGAACCTAATCGCTGTAGTGTAGTATTAGGGTAAGCCACGGTATTGATATCGTTCTCTGGGGAATAGGAATGCTAGTGAGAAGTTACTACGCTAAGGTTGGGGTCGAGGAAGATTATTTTTTATCTTTTATATTTTTAAGGAAAGGAAAGGTACGAATCTCTGGGTTTGAATTTGGGGGTTGGTATTGCTACCGATTACTCTACTTATCTAATTATCTAATCTAAGGTGTATGTAGTCTATGTCTAATTAATGTGTGCTCGTATGATAGTTTAAAGATGTGTTTACTTAGGTTTTACTACCCTTAATTATCTCCTATTGGTGGTTGAATTGTCACGCCCTTATTCCTAGTTGCGCTGTGTGTCTAAGGTTGTAGGGTATGCGATTTCAACTCTTGAACTTACCAAAGGGTCTCGCCTACAAAACCCACTAGGATAATAAACTCTTACTCTAAGGCACTCTTGATGGTTTAGCTTACAACTACTCAGAGTCATATTCTAAGGTTCACAAAGATTTAATCAAGCATTAAGTATACAACGAATGACCTATCACATTACTAGATCATTAATCAACTAAGATAAGAGACAACCAATCAATATTCAATAATCAAGTTTCATATTCCCTAAGCAAACACACATGTAAATTAGCTTTGACATGGAAAACATGCAAGCATACACACAAATAATCAAAGATATAATTGTATTAATGAAGTAAAACACTTATCTTGGTGTAAGATAGGGTTTGAACCCTAAAATAATGTATAAGACAGCCTTGGTTCGGTTTAGGTTTTACTCCAAAAGATTACACACTAAATAATTGAAAAATTCGGATTCTATATATAATATTACATATGCGACGGCGCTCACCTTATGTTTTGTGACGCCGTGTCGCCATTAGGGTTTCGCCTTGGCCACGTTAGACTTGGCGACGCGCCACCTTATGCTTGCGACGCCGTCTTCAAACTTCGACGCCGTCGGATTACATCTAGGCCGTCCGAGTCATGACGGCTCACTTTTATAACTTGACGTCGTCACTTGAAAATAGGAGTTTTGGCTTCGTCCCGTCACAAAATCCTCCGACGGCGCCGCACTAACACCGACGCCACCTTATGTTTTCTCGCAGCTTTGAGTGTCTCGATTCGACTTTGGCCATTTTCTTCAGATATTCGCCTTTTCGTCCAAATAAGTGTCATTCCAAAGATTTTGCCTTCAAGAGACCTAAAAAGTGAAAAGGAACGATATTAAGCAATAATGGATACAAAAGTGATCAAATAAGGGCTTAAACGACCCCTCAAAAAGGTACCTTTTAAAACCTTATCACCCACAAATGCATCAAAACCTTTGTTCCGATTTAGTCGAACATTTGTCTCTTAATATTTAATTTCATGTTTATTGTAATATTTTAAGTTTATGAATAAAAGTTTTTCTATTTCATCCGATTACGTTTTTGTATTATATGTTTACGTTTTTAAATTCGTGATTGTTAAAAAGAAATGTGAGTTAAGGTGAGTAGAAGTGAGTCCCTTGTCCACAAAAAAGGTGAGTGGAAGCGAGTAGAAGAGTGATGATGTACCCTCCGAACAGGTCGAAGGACACCCCTTCGAACTATGTTGAAGCCCTTATGTACGAAGGCCCAAGTTAGTTCTCCCAAATGTTCATTGGTGGCAAACCATTCGTACGCACGAAGGTTACCTACGGGGAATTCGCCACTCGAAGCCTTAAGCCCTTCGAGGTGTGGCTGTTGAGAGAACAAAGGACAGAGGACCATCCTGACTTGGTTAAACCCACGATCTTCCTCTCATCCTTGGATTTCCCGCCAAGATTGAGAACGTGGGTCACTAAGCCCTAGCGGTTACCCAAAAGCATGAGAAGCCTCCATGTTCTCCGATATTTGAGCAAAGGTTCCCTCTAGCCTATTTTCTCTACTATAAATAGGTGGGACGGGCATAAGTTTATGGTAAGCTTACTTAACACTTTACTCTTTACTCACACTCACTTATACAACCATAACTCATACTTACTCTCACGCCAGAGGTGGTTCGCAGGGTCCAACTTCTGCGTAATCACTTAACGTAGTGTCTTCGTATTTCTAATTCTCAGGTGAAAGACAATCTTGGCTGGAAAACACACCCCTTTTACCTTCGATCATCATTGAAGCCTGGTAGTGCAATTTATTGTACAATCAAATAGAGAGGAGAAAGAAATCTTACATGGCGCTATTCTCAGGTGAAATACAATCTTGGCTGGAACACACACCCCTCTTACCTTCGATCATCATTGAAGCCTGGTAGTGCAATTTGTTGTACAATCAAAGAGGGATGAGAAAGAAATCTTACGTGGCACTGAGGTGTAAGGAGAGTGAAACCTTACCTTGCCATCTAGCATTAAGGACAAGGTGTTCTTATGTTGCAGTTTTTGTTGTGTAAGCATGTACTGTTGTACATCATCTCTTCTACCATTAAGAGCACACGGTGTGGTAAAATTAGTTGCTCGCCGAAATGATGTGAAGGGTTGATAGCGTGGGTTCAGGGTCGAAAAGACTTCCTTTTCTACGAACAAGTTTTACACCCCTCTAGGCAGTGTACCTAATCGTTGTAATGTAGTATGGGGTAAGCCCAGGGGTTGATTCGTTCTCTAGGGAAATAGAGATGCTAGGAAGAGATGTATGATGAGAAGGTAAGGGTAAGGGAGATTCTTTTTAGTCTTTTACGTTTTTAGAAAGCAAGGTAAATATCTCGGGGTATAGGAGTGGGGGGTGGTACTTCTACCGATTTTAACTATTTTTAATTAAACTAATTAACTACTTAACTAATTAAACTAAGGATAGATTATGCTAATGTAGGTGTGCTCGTATGATGATTAAAAATGTGTTTACTTAGATGTTCTTACTCCCTAGTTATCTCTTATTGGTCGGTTGAATTGTCACATCCTCATCTTAATTGGTGCGTTGTATTCCGTTTGGTCATAGGGGGGGGGGGTGCCTAATTCCCTAGTTCTATGAATTATAACTTTCCTCTAGACTATCCGGGATCCCCAAGTACCTAAGTATCTCCCCCGAATACTCTACTATCAACAAGCTACAACTCACGCAATAAACAAAACGAATGGCCTAGGTGCACTCCTAAGCTTTTTTGTTATTTAGGACGTTCAAGCTCGCAAAAATTAAAGAAGAAGCCAGTTTTCCTTACTATATCGTCTACCAATTAAGACAAGAGACAAACTAACAATAATTAAAAACTAGGTTTCATAGATCTAAGTAAACACAAGGATATAGCTACTTATAGTAAACAAGCAAGCATACACACATAAAATTAAACATGGGGTAGACATAATGATAATATGGATTAACAAACTTATCTTATGATGTAAAGAAGGGTATGGAACCCTAAAATACTGTCCAAGTCAAACTACAAATGAATTAGGGTTTGCTCTCCAAAGTTCTACCTCTCTAAATGCAGAAAAATCGAATTCTATATTTAGATTTACAAATGCGATGGCGTCGCCTTTTGCTAGCGACGCCGTCAAGTCGTCATTAGGGTTTCGTTTGGGCCAAGTCATCGTTGGGACGACGTCAGTTGATAGGTGTGACGCCGATCCTTCATGAAGGACGCCGTCGAGATTGGTTCTTGGGCGTCTGGTGTGGAAAATGAGGGAGACGCCTTCCAGAGTTTAGGCGTGACACCGTCATGCTTTAGAACCAGAATTTCACCTGAGCCTTCACTTGTATTTTGATCAAATTTCTTTATGAGGGATGGCGTCGCCCTTTGGTTGGGACGCCGTCAAGTGCAATAAACAACCTTGGATCTTGACTTTGCCATTTTCTTCATGTTTTCGCTCTTTTCGTCCAAATATGCTTCATTTTAGCATTTTGCTTCCAAAAGACCAAAAATGTGAAAATGAACAATTTTAAGTAGTAAACAATATAAAATGTGTCCATTTAGGGCTTAAATGACCCCCTAAAAACGTATGTTTTAAATCCTTATCAAGGGTGTTTCAGCGTTGCCAAAATGGTGTCACCACACCACCAATGCTCGACATCTCCAATTTCGTTGGCTCTTCAACACATAAACGACAAAATGATGGGTGTTGCAGGTTTTCTTTTTCTTTGATTTTATTTTCTTTTTATTTGATTTATAAATATGTGTGTTTGTGTGTGATGGTTTTCAGAAATTTTTTTTTAAAACAAAATGGTTGGTGTTGCAGGTTTTCCACGAAGAAGAAGATAAGGATGTTTTTTTTTTAATAAAATTATATTTACATTTTAAGCCCTTATGGTTTTTCTGTTTGTCATTGTTAGGTATAAATTTGCAATTTTTATTTATAAAGTGTGTTTTTTCTTTTATAAAAAATAAATTTACAATTTTCTATTTTTAGTTTTGGTATTGTATTGTTATTTGAATGAAATTAATTTAGTGTGTTTAGAAAAATGAAAAATAAAATAAAATTAGGAGTGGGTGAAGCCCAAATGGTTGTGTTAAAGTTAGTTGTGAGGGAGGCATATTTTGAGGTTGGAGTGTTGAAATGAAGTAGCATATGATGGGGTTCAAAATTTCAAATGACTAAAAAATGTTAGCCACCATACCTTATACTCTAAGCTGCAAGTCTCTTTCATATTAATTGGGTATTGAATTAAGGGCATGCTTGGTAGGGGGTTATGGGAGGTAAGGAATGGGAAACATAATGAAAAAATGTGTTTGGCAGAGTATAATGTAATGACCCATTACCTAATAGTGGGTAATGCGCCATTACCCAATAAATTGAGGGGAATGCTTTTCTTTCCCGTTCCCTTTCCCTTTCCCCACCATTATCATTTTCTTTCCCTTTTCCTTTCCCGAGTTTGAACCAAGCACACCCTTATTAATGCACCATGTTTAATGTTTATACTATAGGCATAGCTACATAAGATCGTTCGTAAAATCATCTATGATATAATAAGTTGTAAAATTTCTAATCATCTTAGTTTAATATCATTGTACTGATAATTATATAAATATTTAGTTACAAAATTTAATTTTTAAAGATTGAATGATCATTATACATATGTGTAATTAAAAACCGAATGACCATTACTATAGACATATGCAGTTACAATATCTGCATTTAAATTGTTTTAACTTAAGTTTTAATGTTTATATCAATGTGTACAGTTAAAATAATTGATAGTTACAATGAATAATTATTACTTGTATTAAATTAAACATTTATTATTATTATTTTTAATTTATTTTCAAGTAACAAGTGTGTAAACTTAAAAGTTTTAAAACTTATAAAATAAAAGTTTTCTAAAAATAAAAGTTTCAAAACTTCTAAAAATATGCGAGAGGCTGGTTCATATTAAATTCACATTTGTGGTTTTGTTTTGATGTTACACATAGTAATCCCTAACATATAACATTCATATTCACATTTATGGTTATGTTACACATACTAATCCGTTATACAATATAAAACATCTATACCACATATAATAGCGAAACTTATTCTCTTTTAATTTTAAGACTTACAACTTTAAAAACTTAGCGTATAACACTTTACAACACAAAAATACTCTATTTCTTAGTTTTAAATATGCAATTAATGTGGTAAATAAAAATAATTAATTGAGTTATTAAAATACCCTTACATAACAAATACAAGTTATAAACCATATTGTACAACTAATTTAAACACAATTCATACATTAAATATTATTAAAATACCTAAAATTAAAAATTAAATAATACAAAAAATAAAGCTTATTTTACAAAATATTAAAATACAAAAACTACAATTTAAGAAACACAAATAATAAAGCTAAAATTACAAAATATTTTTTTTATATATTTTATCCTACTGCACATATTTCTTATCAAACCTCAATTTGTGTTAAAACTACATGTACATAAAACACGGTTCGATTCGGGTAATCGCTGATATTTAAAAATAAAAACCGAAATCTAACCAGCGATAAGAGGGTTTATCGATTTCTTAGTTATCGTCTTTTGCAATTTTGGGTTGTCAAAAAAATAATAAATTATAATACATAATTCACCGGAATATTTTATTTCAGGATACACACCGCCGCAACGCGCGAATACCCTGCCAGTTTCATATTAAATTCACATTCATATTATATTCACATTGTAAAATAATATTCCGTACATAACATAATAAGATGAATAGAAGCCGTTACAAGTATCATTCATTAAAAATTGAGCATATAAATAGAGACAACTAAGTTGATGTAAGATGTAAATTCTGGTCTTGTGCAATGAATAAGTTGTTCATCGTTTTCATTCTAACATGCACATTTGCTTCTCTAACTCATGCGTTTTGTATAATAGACAAATGGCATATGTTTGTAACGAGTGATATGCCTGGTAATAATCTCATTGCTCATGTCAAATCAGGAGATGATGATCTTGGAAATCATACCATCCCATTCAGAGGAACTTATGATTGGTCCTTTTGCGATAGGTTTGATGGTCGAACTCTTTTCTATGCCTACTTTTGGTGTGGTTCAAAATTTCAGAGCTTGAATTTGTTTGATAACCGCATACGAAAAATGTGCCATCGAAGCAAATTATGGGATACTCAACATTGTTATTGGTCAGTAAGTCCAGATGGATTTTTTGTATCTAAACGTCCCAATACTGGTTGGGTACAACTTGCAGTATGGTCGTAAAGAACGATACATATTTCATGTATTTGCTACAACATGAAACATTTTAAACATAAAAAATCAAAGCTTGATTGATCTAATTACTTTTTTTAATACATGTGTGTTAGTTTCTCTTTTTGAGGATGAAAAAATAAAGCTGTCTTTTTTATTCATTTTTTTCGTTTTCAGAAAAACACCAAAAACATGTGTGCGTGCTCTCGCATGAGTATGTTAACATAATCAAATTGCACTTATGTTTTGTATTAGTTACATCTAACCAAATTACACTTGATTAGGGTCGTCTTATGAATTTATGAAATTTTTGAGGGCCCTGGATGAAATTAAATAATGAGGTTTTTCGACAAGGAATGTTATACATAATGTGTCACCGTTTATAAGGTATAATGGAATTAGTTATATAAACGTTCTAACATATTACTCATTTAAATCTAAATATTTGTTTTCGTGAAAATATGTGTACACATGTATATAATTGTTAACGGGGCAACTTTTAAGGTCATGAACGGTCGCTTACCTTGTACACCCTCAAAGACGACCCTGCACAATTTAACAAAGTTCATTTGACATGTAATCCAATCCTATGTAATGTGCATGACATTTTACCAAAAGTCGAAATATTCTACAGACAACACGAAATATTACTACAAAGTAAAAAATATTAATCTTAGCCAAGTCAAGTCAAAACAAAAAGGGCCAATGACTTAAATAGACCAAGAGAATTTGTTTTCCATCGCATAGATCATTTTATCTATTTGAAAAAAATCCAAATATACACTGCGCGACTACTGGACTCTAGTTTTATTTTTTGTTTGAAACTTTTTTTTCACTTGACTATTGTTTTATTTTTTGTTAATAATTCAAAATAAATGCCAAAAAAAACTTATAAAGTGTATTTTTAGGTAATTAATTTTTTTTATATGATGTAAGTGATTATTAAAATTTGCCATGGTGTTATTATTTTAAAAATAACTTGCGAGTACGGGACATTGTCAACTACTTTTACCTCGTACCTTTACAGTATCAGCTACCGCCTTTGTATTGCCATAATATTGTGTGGATAATCTACAATTTTATATGACTTCAATTTTTATTGCTTAAAATTATTCAAAACTATAATTTTTGTTATCCATAATGCTATTATATCGTAAAATATAGAAACGAAAAACATTTCTCACTGAAAATTCTAATTGCATAGTACCCGCCGTCACAAAGCGAATATACCTACTATTAACTATATAAGTTATTTATCTTTGTTTTTTGAACGAATATACAAGTTACGTTCAATATACTGGTTTTACTAAAGCTAACATTAATAGGACAAACCCAATATGAGCCCGTTTGACTCATTATTTAAGTGACTCATTTTAAACCAAACTTATTTTAACCTGTTATTCAACTTGACTAGCTCCTTTTGCTACGACGAAAGCTTTTAATTTATATGTATGACTAGTTATCATTATATCATGATGTACATTGTGTTGGAATTATATAACACGTCACACATAAATATCATAGAACACATGCGGAAGACTTAAACATATATTTGTAATTAGTTATTTGAATAATAAATGTATGCGTATCTTTTAGCAACTCCAAGCAAGCACGAATCAAATCAAGGTAAAAACCCTAATTAGGGTTTATATGGTTTATGTGAATTGACCCTTACCCTTTTTCAATTCAAACCAAGTAACAAACAATAGTGTTTTTGTCTCACGTTCTTGTATACACGTACTATAACGATTTGATGTGAATGTCAGTTCAAGTAACATAGTAACAACACCAATCACTTAATGTGTGGAAGCAAAATCGAATCCCTAGGGTTTAGGGAGTAAACAATCGGCGACACAAAGAGGGAGGAGAAAGAGAAGACTAGGGTTTGATATGTGTTACAAGATTAACCTAGAATGAATCCTAGTCTTTCTTTATATAGCATACAAACTTAGAGGATAGGTTTGGGTTGGAATGGGTCACCCCGTACCCCAACCGATCGGTTATGTAACCCAAGTAGGTTTCTAGAACCTTCTTGACCTCTATTTGCATATCTAGTCCTTCTCTTTTATACTTAACGACCGTTAGTCACCTTTCCATTAATTACTTAACGCTCGTTAGTCGTTATTGTGCATTTAATAATTAAACGTAACATTTTACATTAATTATTTGAACATCAACTCCTATACGTAAAGTGTGCAATCCTGTGGTCTCGAGTTCGAATCTGGACATACACGTATTAATTCGTACACAAAACTAACAACTCCCACTTGGACGGATCTTAATAGTGTAATGACACTGGTTAGGCTCTGGCAACACGCCAATGCCCCCAGTGCAAACCGAGTATGGTTTCCTGGGAAAAACCTTTTGATGAATCATCATCATACTTATCCTTTTGTTAATAATACAACGTTAAAATGGATATGGATCTTAGCCATTCCATTATTTAACTATTATGTTTCTCGTTGTATCTGATTGAACAAGATTACCAAATCTTCTAAACGTATTCCAGATAGATCTTGGGCATGGCCATGCAAACATCTTGTCAACCCTACGAGGGGCCCATCAGTATTAAACTTCAAAATGAATTTGAAGGAACAAATTCTTTCTTGACTACAAGCAAAACCCATGAATTTTGCAACAATATTGAAAACAATCCTTATAGCTACCAGTTATGTATAGCGGTAAATTTCTTTACATAAACGCACTACATCCGTGACAATTCTCTGGCATCTCAAGTCTAAGGACAACTATTCATGATTTACTTAATGATAAGATCCATAAAGTACAATCATGTGGTTGGGATAAGTCTTATATTCATTCCATTGAATATCATGTGAATTTGGCATGTCAACGCATCAATATACTTAAGTATATTTTAACCAAAACTCAGATTTGTCTTAATTCAATAATATTCCCATATCATCGATTGACAATGGACTGTTTAGAATAACATAAGCTATTCACGGATTTAAACATGCAAATACTTGATACAATATTATAAACGAAAAATGTTAGGAATTAGAAATTCCAGGTATTAAAGAGTCGGTCACCTCAAGTATATGTAATCGTTAGAAAGCTCGTAGTCGTAGTTATTTCAAGCTAAGTAGTATTTAGTTAAGTAACACCGTGGAGGACGGACGAGTCTTTACCCACTGTATGCCTGATCCACAGCCCGTTGTGTGGCGTTTTATGTAAGACTATAAATACTCTCTACCTCCCAAGGTAGAGAGTTGAGCTCATGATAATATCTTTCACTTTCTCTCACTAAGTTCCTAAACCTCTAACTTTCTCTCTAGAATTCCACTTATACGCCCACTTTGTGTTATGGTTTGATGTGTATGTGAAATCCAATATCTTACAATTGGTATCAAGAGCCATGGTTAGATCATATCTTGCACATCCGTGGATTTCTAGTGGTTTTAGGTGGTTTTGAGTTTGAAAAAGTTTAGTGGTTTGTGCATCATTTGGTTGATTTCTTGTATTATAGCTTGATTTTGTTAGTACTTTTTGTTTAGAATCATCACAAGTGTTTAGGTTTTCATTTGGTAAGCTTGAATCATCTTGGTTGGGTTGTTTTGGATTGAAAAGTGATGTTTGTGAAGTTTTCTTGCTAGCGACTTGACCCACGACACTTTTCTTGCTAGCGACTTGCTTTACATTTGTGTAGCGAGTTACGTTTGTGGAGTTAGCGACTTAGACTTAGCGACTATCAAAGACAAGTAGTGGATTCTCCACCACGGGTAGCGACTGTGTTAGCGACTTGGTAAGTAGCGAGTTGCTATTTAGCGACTTGATTCTTTAGCGACTTGTATCTTAGCTAATTGTCGCCAAAATTTTGCTAGCGACTAGAGGCTTAGCGAGTTGCTATTTAGCGACTTGTCTTTGTTTAGCGACTTGGGACTTTAGCGACTTGGTGGAATAGCTAATTAGTAGATAGCGACTTGGTGCATAATTTTCTAGCGACTTGGGTGATTTTCTTCTGGTTTTCTCTTGATTTAGTAAAATCCGTGAAAGAATCTATTTCCGCTTTAATCATAGAGTTTTAAAATCCCGCTTAAATCAGAACATGTCATCCAACGCTCCTACAATCATTTCCACTGCTGTCGAGGATGTTCAAGCAATGGTTCGATACTCGCCCACCCATGCTTGATGAATCGACTACGACTCTTGGGCTCAACGAATCGATTGTCTTGCCTTGGAAAGGAAAATGGAGTCAACATTCTCAAATCCATTGATGAAGGACCATATCCGTTGAGACGACTAGAGACTTAATTGATACAATTAAGATGGAACAATGATCTATGGAATTGATGCACTCAAAGACATATGATGAGCTCGATGATAAGGAGAAAAGAGATTCGATGTTGATATCGTGGCTTCTAACATCGTTCTTCAAGGTCTTCCAAAAGACATCTACAAGTCGATCAATCACAACACCAAGCAAAGGCGGATGGGATAATGTCAAGATGCTTCTCTCGTGTTCAATTAACTATGGAAGACAGAGAATCACAACTCTATGACTAATTTGAACACTTCAAGATGAAACCAAATGAGAGTGTCTATGAGTACTATGTGAGATTTCATAAGTCGGTGAATGATATGAGGAACATCGAATGACTATGCCTAACATTCAATTTGAACTCAAAATTTGTGAACAACATGAATCCCGAATGGCACAAGTTTGTCACCTCATGAAGCTCACTAAAGGATTGAAGAATACAAACTATGAGCAACTCTATGCCTTCCTCCTTCGAATGAGAGACATGCTATGTTTGAAAAAGGATTCTTAATCAGCCAAAACCAACCATGGAGAGACAAGCTCATCTAATGACTCAACCGCCTTCTACTCAAACATCGGAATCACAACCAAAGCCTCACAAGTCATACCCATGGGTAATGGTAATCACAAACTCATTCCCGATCCTATGTTCAAACAAGTCGATGCCGATGCACACGCTGGTAACATCATTAATCAACTAGCTCTTTGATTAGTCAAACATGAATTCTCTCCCACAAACCAACAACAACCTCGTAACAAAGATCTAACCCACACAATCAAGCTACCGTTAAAGATGGGAGGATCGTGGTGCAACCAGCCAGAAAGACAGATGATCGGGGAAGAGGTGGAGTGGTAGAGGTTATGTTGGTAATCGAATCGAGGAAGGAATGATAATCAAGGTCAAGCTAAGCCAATCAAATGTTATAGCCGTGGTGGTGAGGACACATTGCAAGGAACCGCACATCTCCAAAACGTCCACGCATCGCCGATTACTTGAGATAAGATGTCGCTTGTACAAGCTCGTGATAATGGTGCCGCTTTGGATGAAGAGGAGTTGTTGTTTCTTCTTTGAGGGCAATGCCAAGACCTATGATGCGTATGTGGATGAGCAACCTATTCGTGAGATAGGTCACAATCATCGAATGCCTTTCAAGTCGCCGATTGTGATGCATACGACTGATGTGGATGATGGACCCATCGCACACACAATTTTATGGCTAGCATTTCTCCAATGGTTTCTCCCAAGGTCTCATCTTCACCACAAGTCGGCCCATCCAAAGACAAACTCATCTCGTAGGTATTAAAATTATACGATGATGTTGATGTGCAAAAGATGCATGACAAAGTACAATCAATCGAAACTTTTGAATCAAATATTGAAAATATGGATAGTATCAATGTTGTCCCATATGATCAATATGTGAAACAAAGTGAAAGTGAAGTTGTACCAAGTGATGCATCTTCTGCAACAATAATGATTATGTTTTTGATGAATTCACCGCATGCCTCGATGATTCCGTTGTTTCGAACTAAATGCCTATAAAGAACGTGTTGCTATTTATGAACAACATGCAAAATTTGAGTTGATCACTCGTGAGCGTGAAATGGATGACCAAGTGCGTACAAATCATTAGAAAAGTAATTTTAGAGAAGAAGTATTAAAACAAGAGTTAAATTCCTTGCAAGAAAAGCTTTCTAAACCGCTAAACAAAAACAAGAACTTCAAGAAAATGTGAAATGCTTAAGCAAGAATTTAATGCAAAGGAATCAAAACTCTTGAAAGATTTTTCTAATCAAAAACTTTGAAAACAAACTTGAAAACAAGTTGTACATACAAGGGAACACCATTCGATCGCTCACATGATCACTAAGCATAGAGTTCTAAGCGATAAGCATAGTGTTCCCATTATAGATAAACCCAACCCCGAGTACGGAAGATAGCAAAAGTCGCTCAAAGTGTGATCTATGATGGCAATGAGATTCTTAAACCTAGACAAAACCTAGTTGCTTTGAGTGCACAGAGGAAGAAAAGAAATTAGATGAAATCACTAGGAGAAGATGAATAAGAAACTTAAGGATCCTAAATGCAAAGAGAAGAAAGTAATTATCACTCCCCATGACTACAAAAGGAGAATTGGATCTCCTTGAACATGTTTAAGCCTCAAACATTGTTGACTCCCAACAAGTGTTCTAGAAAATGGACTTAGATAAGCGAAAGCGGAAAATATTGTTGAAACAAACCCTCCCTTAGGAAAATGCCTAAAGCAACCGTGTATCCTCCCAATACACCAATGCATCTAGTTCCTAGAACTATTGCCACTAAAAGCAAGACCTTAATCACCAATACGTTATCTTTCAACTATTTGTTGATTTTGAGAAAACTTGCAAGAAAAGAATCACACCCACTGAATTATCAAGGGAAAGGGTTTTGAACAAACAAAAGAATGTTATCTAATCAAGTCATGCCTTTCTTTAAACAACTAAAAGACCATTTTGAAAGTCTTAAAAGGGAATGAATTTAGACATTAAAGAAATGGAAAAGGAATTTGATGCAATGATAGTTGTGGTTAGTGATTATGAGCGTGCACTAAAATATAATGAGATTGAGAGGAAGAACTTGCATACATTGAATGAGACTCTTATTACCGAATGTGTTGCTCAAGATATGTTTTTCATCGCTACAAATTGTTCCATTAACGCTTCTCAATTTCATGAATTATCTGCTGCCTCGAAAGTCTCCCATGATCGTGTCATTGAGCTTGAAAAGACTAATTTCAAACTAAATGAGAAAATTGAACCGGATGATCACGACAATTTGATTAAACATTTTCTAAACTAGAGGTCGAGCATTTTAATTTACAACTAAAATATCAACATCTTAAAGAAAATGTCAAAACTTCAAATATCACGACATCCTCGGATGCTCCGAGTTTGATGCGGTTTTCAAATTAACAAACATGATGAACAAATTCAAGCTCATTGTAACACGATCGAAAAGTTGAAAGCCCAAATCACTCAATTAAAGGGTCAAACGAACAATATGACAGTTCCCAAATGCCTCCTCCTCTAGATTCTCGAATTCTCAAACGTTTCATCTTCAAAACCTAGTAAATGCATTACAAAAGGAAACCGAAAGTTTTCTAGAAGAAAATGAAAAGGTTAAACGTCATTTCAATGAGTTATTTGAATCAATAAAGGTCACTCAGAACAAAAATAATGAACAAATAGCTTCATTGCAAAAGGAAATTGAGAATCAAGAGTCGTGTAAAAGGGAAAATGCCAATGACCAATGGGGAGAATGGTGTATCAAAGGTTCACTCTTGTAATAAATATGCTTTGTCTCATCAAATATGTCCCTCCTCATCTCGTGAACAACAAACTTGCTATTCAAACATACTTCTCATCCCTTAAGGATTGCCTAGAATGTCTACGTGAGATTGTTGAAGAGGATAAGTTAGAGAAACCTCATGATAATGCAATTGGACATGCATGCTTATATGCCAAACGATCTCAAGAAATCCTAGAATGCTTGATCACAATATGTCCTAAGTCATTAGGTGAGAGAGTTAATCCTTTGATTCCATGTACTATGCCTAGTGCCAAGTATGCTATTCATTCGATGCCCAATGTATTGAATGTGAACCTTAGTGTGCCTTCAAGTAGTTCAGATTCCAAGTCTTTTAATGCTAAGAAAGCAAACACTAGTGTGGACTCTAGAAGTTCAAATCCCAGTAACTCTAGTGATAAGAAAGTGAACCTTAGTGTGCTGCATGTAGTTCGGATCCCAAAGACATCTAAACAGTGAAGCAAAGAGTAGTAAAACCAACTAATGTTCCCATTCCTCTACAGAGTAATCGGTGACATTAAAGGGAGCAGTCAAAGTCTCAAGACAATACAAGGAATGATAGGACCTCGCAAGCTAAGAATGTGCCTTGGAAAAGAGTAGAAGAACAATCTAGGAACTTTAAGTTTGAGTCGAATAAAACGAATCGTGTTGATTCTAGTATTAGCCATAGGCGTCATCGTAATTAATTCAAATTCGATACTATTTGCAAACCTTGTATTGATGTCTCCTGAATTCGCTTCTAATCATGAATGTGGTGTTAATGTTTTGCCTAATGATGTTAATTGTCCGCTTAATATTGTTAATGCTAAAAATCATGCTAAGAAGGCTAAAAGGCAAAACGAAAGAAAGTTAGAAAACAAGGAAACCCACAGGGAAGCACATTTAGTAAGATAGGTTATCATTGATACCATTGGTCATAAGACTAATCGATAATGCCCACTAGAAAATGGATGCCTCTTGGTAGAACTATTCCTTTAGAAGTGAGCACACTTTGAATAGGGCTAATACGCACACTAGTACCGCATCTATTCATAATGATTCCATTGCCTTAATTTCGATATGAATGCTTCTATTTATGATGTGGGTGTTCCAACCATTGTTACTAACCAAATGGAACCCATTCTTGCATGGGAATCCCAATTATCCAGCTTATCCATTCTTGTCTCGTGTTCAATCGCAGATCGTTCAATCGTTTTGTGGTACGGACTCGGTTATTCCAAGCATATATCATGCGACGGTCGCGCTCATGAACTTCGTGAGCAAATTCATCGAGACGATTAGATTCGGAATGATCATTTCGGTGCTATTATGGGTTATGGAGATTATGTTGTTGGCAAAAGTGTTATCTCTAGGGTTTACTATGTAGAAGGTCTTGGTCATAACTTGTTCTCTGTTGGTCGATTCTGCGATTACGATCTAAGTAGCCTTGAGAAACATACACCTTGGTTAGAGAACTTGATGGTAAGGAACTTTTAAGAGGTTCACGTGGTTCAAATCTCTGTTGAAGATATGATGAAGTCTTCTCGAATTTGCTTGCTATCGAAGGCTTCTAAAACAAAGTCATGGTTATGGCATCGTCGTCTCGATCATTTGAACTTGGCACCATCAATGATCTCTCGAGAAAGGACTTAGTTGTAGGTTTACCTAGACTCAAGTATGAAAAGGATCATCTTTGTTCGACATGTCAATTGGGAAAAAGCAAAGTATGCCCATAAACCCAAACCCACTAACTCTGTCACGAAGTTCTTCATACAATTCATATGGATTTATGTGGACCAATGAGAGTGCGAATATCTTTGGGAAGAAATATGTGTTAGTTGTGGTTGATGATTACTCTAGATTCATGATCGTACAAAACCGTCAAGTCTAACGGACTTAAAACAACAAGCACAATCTGATGAAGTCTGGAGAATATAGTGAATTCCCGGGTCGTTATGTCCCACGGAGGATGAATTGGTGTTTAAACAACTTCAGATGATAGAATGATCACTAAGGATAGTGATCAGTAAGGATTTCGATGGATAATTACCTAAAGAAAAGATCTACAAATTATAGCGACTTAAATGCAAATTAAGAAAATTAAAAAGTTAAAATCTATTAAATAAACGCTATCACTATTTTTACAGATCGATGAACGTTTATGTGATTTTATAAAACTAAATGACTTAAATAAACTATCTTAACTAAAGCGTAGCCTTAAATTATCTAAAAGCGTTACTTAAAATGGAAGCGTCGTTATTTGCAAAATTACTGTTGGGCGCAAGACAAAGCGTAAAATTTATGAAATATAAGGCCTAAGAGTGGAAAACTAATTTTCTTCGTACTATATGATAAAGAAAATTTTAGAAAAAGATTTATATTTTTTGACTTTTATATTTTTATTATGATTTAATTACTATAAAACACTAATTAAATGTTTAAAAATACTAAAACTAATTAGAAAAATCGAAACTTTTGTAAAAATACTTTATAACAATATTAAGCTAAGAAAATTTAAAAGGATGAAAAAGCTACTACGAATAATTGGAAATAAGCTCTTAAGCTCGTATAAGCTTAAAAGCGACAAAGGTGGTTATGTATTTAATTGTGCAAATAATAAGCGAAAAAGTCCCTAGGGCGGGTTAGTGCGTGTGTGGTGTGGTGGTGGGTGGCGAGTTCAAATCCCAGCAGTGGCCATTTTTTTGCAACTATTTTAATTTTTTGATCTTTCTTTACAAACTTGTTAAGCACACTAAAATAAGTACTTTTTATAACTGAAACTTTTTCTAAATATCACCAATAAGCTCTATCTTAGCTTATTAATCTCAACAGTGAGCTTAGAAATGAAATAAGCTAAGGAGTTTAAACAAAAATGGCTTTTAAGCTAAAAAATAAGCAAAGTGAAAACTGGAAATAAGCTAGACACTTGTAATAAGCTAGAATTAACAACTGATAAAGCAAATGATTAAGAAATAAGCACAAAATAAGCTAAAATAAGCACTACTGTTAACTGTTTTAAACAGGACACTCTTGTTTTCTAGGCAACTTCTAGCTTAATATTAAGCACTTAAATAAGCTAATAAATGAAAAGGAACATTGGAACTAACTAGCTAACCAGCTGGGCTATCTAAAAAACTAAATCTTTAATATTGGAGTTCACTAATGAGCTTATAATGAGCTTATGAAAAATTGGAAAAAGCCACTGAGTATAACTCAGTGTACTGAGTTAAAATGGGACAAACAAAAAGTTGAGTGCAGCCCTATCTAATAAGCTACAAAATGAAAAAATGAACTTGGGACATTGAAATGGCTTGGTTGGCTATCCAAAGAAACAAGTATCATAGGCTGAGATTAACTAGAAAGCTTTTTGTGAGCTTGTGAAAGTGGTGGTAAAAGCGTACCTGAGCAACCTTTTGACTTTTAAGAAAACTACAAGTTTGACTTTAATGAACTTTGCTTGATTCTATGGGTGATTAAGTAGTATTAAGCTAAAATGAAATAATATTAAGCTAGGTTACCAAGATTGAAGCTAATGTTATGATTTTGACAAGCTAAAATCCAACAGTTGATAAACTAAGATGAGAATTAAGGTACTTTTGACTTTTGCACTAATGAACACGGGTTTCTTGTTGAGCGAGTTATTTAGGCGAGTTTGACACAAAACAACCAAAAGTACAAGGCGCACAACTTCGTACAGTTAAGCAGTGCAACCAAACAACCCTTTATGTGTTGAATTGATGTTTTTCAAAGCTTATCACGAGACTCGAGACCATGAAATTGATTCTGAACTTGTATTATCCATTATTAAGACTAATGAAACATAAAACACTAGCCATAACAACATTAAACTAAGAATTACCAAATAAGCTAAATTGGTTTGTGATAATAAGATTTATAGTAACTACTAATTTAAAAGAACAAGCTACTGGTTTTAATGTTTAAATAAACTTAACTATAGCTAATAAACATGGAAAAACAAGCATTAGAGCTTATGACTCACTTGCAGGTGAAATGAGATATTAGCTTAAAAGGCTTACAAATGGATCCAAGCTCAAGACAGGGGAACCAAAGACGAGAAACACTCCTATAGCTTACCAATAAGCTCTAAACCATTAATCCATCCAAAATTAGCTCTGCTTCCATTCTTGATCTTTATTTTTCTTGCTTTTTATTTTTAACTAATTTTAAGTGAATTTTTGGTAATTTTGGAATTGTTAAGGAAAAGCTGGAACTTTAAGGTTTCTAACGACTTATAAGCCTTGTCAAGAGCTTATATGAGCTTAGAAACAATAACAACAACTATTAACCATATTTGCATACTTTGAGAATTTGAGCGTGAAATATGCATAAACTGAATGTGTTTAAAAGAGCTGAAATTAAAAGCGAAGGTAAGTTTTATTACTTTGAAATTAGATTTCAAAGTATTTGAGAGCTTAAACATAAACTATAAACTTAAATTATTTAAAAGCGAGATAAGCTAAATTAAGCTACACTAAGCTACTACTTGGTCTTCTTCTCCTCCTTTCTTACGTATTTATTACTCTTTTGCATCCACTAGCTTCCAAATACTTTCCCGCATCTCAATTTGACCATTAGATTGGTCAAATTTATCTTAACGTTTAAACCAATTTTGGCGCCAAAGTCATTGGGGTAACTTGCGACGATATTTTATAATTAAGGAACTTTGGATGGTAGCGAGGCTTAGGGGCGGGGTTGAGAGATATTTAGGCAATTTGGTAGAGTTTGGAAGAAAAGCAGGGGAAGGGAGGTTTTGGAGGTAAAAGTAGTGTGGGTTGCATTTAATGGAAAAGGAAGATGTGAGGTGGTGGAGAGAGTAGGTTGGTGATACTGTAGTAGTGAGGTGGAGGTGAAGAGGTGGCAAAACCACAGTATGGTGTATCTGAGGGTGGGAGGAGCAGTGAGCAGGTGTTTAGCGGTTTTGCTTGTTTGACCGTTTGACGAAATTAATAGCAGGAGTGTTGGGTTTGGGCTAAAGGCGGGCCTGTTGGGTTGGTGGATTTGGATTTGGTTTGTTAACAATTACAAGGTCCGTTTGGTTTAAGTAAAGGACCATTCATGTAATATTTGCAAAGTTTAGAATTGAAGCTGCCATTCTTTCAAAATTATTCCAAGGGCTAAAATTGTTAAGTTAGATAAACCAAAGGACTTATTTTGCATTTTATTACAATTTAAAATACCCAGGGACCATTTATGTAATTTTCCAAAGTTTAGGGGTTAAATTGTAATTTCCTCAAAGTTATCAAAATAGTTCCAATTTGTAAATTCATGAATAGTACAAGGGTATATTTTGTAAAATTTCCATTTTGAATACCGAGGACCATTTTGCCAATTTTGAAACTACAGGGACCAAACTTGTAATTTTCTCCAAAGTTATCATGAAGGACCAATATTGCCATTTATAAATAGTACAAGGTTTATTTTGATCAATTTCCAATTTTAAAACCTTAAGGACTATTTTGACACTTTTGCAAAGTTGAGGACCAAAGTTGTAAATTTGTGATTTTAACTTCAAAGGATTATTTTGAACAACTTATGAATCCCAAGGACCTAAAATGATATTTTACAAGTTTTTGAATGACCAGGGACTATTTTGACATATTTTCAAACTTGGGGACTAAAGCGCCAATTATGCAAACTTGATCGTTTTCACAGTTTTGATGTTTTGCATTTAAAACATATAAAACACTTGTTTGTGATATTTTATCATTTTGAAGCATTTACGAGTGTTTTCGGATGTTTTGGCATTAACGATATAAAATGATGAGTATTTAGACACTCATCAATTCACACAGGTCAAGTTCTTAAGGACAAGGATGAAACTCGATATCATCATCAAACTCATCAAGCGACTGAGGTCCGACTTAACAAAACCGTCGAATTATCCGGACGGACAATGGGCCCGAGTTTGTTAACAAACAACTTAGTGAATTTTATGAAAGCATTAGAATCGACCATCGAAGCGTTCCGAACTCCTCAGCGAGCGGTGTAGTTGAAAGGCAAATCGAACTCTTGTAGAAGCCGCTAGAACAATCTTGATTTACTCGAAGGTTCGATGTTTCTGCGGGGTGAAGCTATTGCCCTTTGCATCTCTACACACAAAATGGTTCCACGATTCGCCTTGTTCATGGAAAAACTCCATACGAACTTGTCCACAATGAAAACCTAATCTCTCTTTCCTTCGTGTGTTTGGTGCATTGTGTTATCCAACTAATGAGGACAAGACTTAGGAAAACTTAGAGCTAAAGCGGACATTGGGTATTTGTTGGGTATGCATCTAACAAAAGGGATACGAATCTACAACAAAAGAACCCGAAATATCATGGAAGCTGTTAGGAATTGAAAATTCCATGTTAAAGTCGGTCGCCCCAATAATGGTCTAGCATATGTTAGCTCGTAGATTTGTCTTTGTTTACGTTATTTATCGGTTTATTAGTTAGTTATTAGTTTAGTTTAGCGTAGTGTAACATCGTGGAGGAAGGGCGGGTCTTTACCATCGTATCCCGATCCATGGCCGATGGGAGGTCGTTGTGTACGTAGTATAAATACCCTTCCATCCATGGAAGGGTGGTGCTTCTTCTCATTTTAATCTAATCTTTCATTTGTGTAAACCTCTGTGAGAACACCTCTCTCTACTAACTCTCTAACTATGGCAAACATGTATTTTGATCATCCAGACCACCCGAATCATCAACACAATAATATTTGGATTCTAACAATTGGTATCAAGAGCCATGGTTGTTGTGTTTTGATGTTTTCTTGTGGTTACGATTAGGTTAGGTAAATTTTTCTTTATAGCTGTTGGGATGATGATTTTTGTGGTTATGATTTTATATGTAGTCTTGTTTGTTTACATTTGTGGTCGGATTAAGTTTTTGGGTAAGCAGTTTATCATGTCTTGGTATCCTTCTTTTGGTCTATGGTCTTAGCTGGTTCAAACATGTTGTCCAAGTCATTATTACGTCCAAGTTACATTTGTGTAAACTTTGTCCAAAGTTTGTATGAATCTGGTCATTTTCGTGGTCTAAGCGGGTCAAAGCAGACATCTGAGCGGTTTATGCGGTCTTTTACGGGTTTGAAGCGTTCATTGGTCATATCATTCTTGGTAGCGAGTTATCGTCTAAAGCTATGCTAGCGACTTGGCACAAACAAAAGGACACAGCTACTTGTTATTGAACAAGGTAGCGACTTGTTATTAAGAATCATAGCGACTTATCATGACTCATGGATGCTAGCGACTTGATATTTATCAAGTAGCGAGTTAGTGTGAAAAGTTTTGACCTAGCGACTTATTATTCAATAAGTCATAGCTACTTGGTTTGAAAATTTGGCTAGCAACTTGGTTTGATAATTTGGCTAGCGACTTGGTTTGATAATTTGGCTAGCGACTTGACTTGGCTATTGACTATTTAGTCAATAGCGACTTATATAGTTCAAAAGACCTAGCGACTTACTTTGCAAAATTTGCTAGCGACTTGGCCCATAATATTTTACAACGAGAAGGAAGAATGAGAAGAATAGACCATGTACCAACATCAACTTGGGCTTAAACCATCATCGGTCCAAGATTTACAAAATAAAGGGTAAATCGAATGAATAAATAAGCATTAAACAACTTCAATCCAAAACCTACAACCACCATTCTATCATTATCTCATTTCAATCATCAACTTCAAATCAACCTAAACCTAGACTCGACTTAAATCAAAACATGTACAACGAATCTCAGATTTATTTCGTGTTGCTTCAAAGTTCTATCTAACCATCATCATTTAAGCTTCAAGATTCAACATATGACAAAAAAAATCTCAGATTTGTTTCAGGGTTGCTTACTGCTACATAAAGACCACATCTAAGGATCAATACCCTTGAAAACTATCATCACAGATCCAACTTGAAGTCAAAGCCTCAATAATATTCGAATATCTTTAAGAGATTTAACAACTTGTGTCAAATCCTATCATAATATATTCGGTTAACATGAAAAAATGAAGACTTTTAAAGATCTCGGATTTTTGTGTGTCTATAATGTTATCCGACCATGTAAGATCATTCACATCTCAACCCATCATCGATCAATAGTTTATGATATTATCCGAAAACTTGAGGTTGAACAATACCTATTTTAGGTATCATTCGTCCACTCGATCGGTTCAAATATTATGAAAATATTGATAAAAACAATTGATGTATCAAACAACTTATGCCTACATGACCCATCTTATTATGGATACTTGAAGCGATTCATATGTTGATACCATCTCGTGGCTAAGTCAAACCGGTCTCAACCTCAAAACCATCCACATGGCGAGGTAATGAGAGGAATAAGGGTGTTGATCTTTGCGTTTTATTTCGTGTGTGAGATTATGATATAAGAGGCGGATGGACAAAAATGTTTAAGGTTTGTGATAAAGTGGTTTGATGTGTTTGGTGTTTATGATTTATTTGGAAATGATATACCAGATGGGGACGTTATGTTTGAGAGTGGCGGATCTTTTTGGAGAGATAGTAGGGTTTGTGTGATAGAAAATGAGAGACGGTGATTATGTTTAGGGTTAGTAACTGATAGGAGGATTTTTAGGGCTTTGAAGTGTTAGTACACATTTATAATCGGTTATTTATCCGTGAATGTGGAATTGGACTTGATGGATCATGGGCCGAGTGTCAGTCAATGGGCCGCAAGTCCGCAACTGATCGGCCTTTGTGATAATCCATTCGTGGGCCAAAGTGGACTTGATATGTGTTACTTGGATGAACGAATACTTGAGGTGAATAAATTGGATCTCGTTTCTAGTGACATTTGTACTAAAATCTTATGATTGATATTCACATTCTCGTCTAATATGTGTACAAATGTTATCAATGGTCTAATATTGTAATTCCAAATTCATGTTGGGACCAATGGTGAATAAATTGGTTTTGGACTGGGTTTTGGACTTGGATGATTTAATCATGTGTTTTGATTAAAAGGATTTGGTGTGTGATGAGATTTGGTATGATGATGATTGATGTTGTGATATGAGGGTTGATACTTTGGTTTATGCATTTTCACGAAAAATATTATGTCGCGGCTTGAATTGATGGTTGAATAAAGTGGACTTCGGGGTTGTTTGTTCGGTATTTCTTATTGGGATTTGAAGTGAGGTTTTTTGGGCACGGTTACTTATTTCGTCTTCTTTCTTTCTACTCTTCTGCGAAGATGACTTTTTTGGGCGTTTATTGAGTTTGATAAAGACTTGGCTATTTAATTACGGTTGTGATTCTTTCTCGCTTACCAACAGCGTAGCTATCACTTGATGTCTCAATGTATAAGGAGACCGCATGATTGAGGATCGTCAAGAGGTTTTGTACATTGGGTACACCGTTTCTTTTTCTTAAAACCAAATCAAATCATTCACGGGTCTATTTCGAAACCAAAGTTGTCATAACATGAAACATGTTCAAGCTAACATTGTTTACTAACATTGTTTACGGTTTTGTCTTGATTTTGTAAAATCCGAGAAAGAACCTATTTCTCGGTTTGAATCATAGACTTGTAAAATCCGTGACAATGGAAACATCCTAGTAATAGTAAAGTGCATTTCGGATCTATCTTACGGTTTATTCTTGGTTTTGTAAAATCCCGAAAGAAACTATTTCTCGGTTTAAACCATTGAATTGTAAAATCCGTGATGATGGAACCATCTTGTAGAAAGGAAAGCGATCTCGGGGTCTTCGATCTTTGGTGTTACGGTTACATTTGAAGAAGGGATAAAAGGGTGTACTTCATAAATTGGATGTGTGTTTGGATATTCGTCATGGCGGTTTGGTTATTACATGGTTTTACGGGGTTATGTGCTTTTGACCATGGTCGGGATGAAACCATTATCAAAGTTCATTTAAATGTCAAAGAAGGCTAGATTTGAGCGATTCGAAGATGTGACAACGGCGTTAATTCAAGATTATTTATTTGAGGTTGAAGTGAATCATCACGGCGAGTGTACTTAGTATCGGGGATGGATGGATGAAGATTCTTCATGATCCTTGTTCGAGCTTATTATCAAAAACGAAGACTTGGGAATCTAGTTATTGTTGGGTGGCTTTTACTTTTCTTTTACCACTTGGGGGAATTGGGCTCTTACCACCACAAAATAACTATCACTTAAAGGAGTTACGTTGTAGTGCTCAGTGTCACATTCAATTGTGGATTTTCAAGAGGTAATGTACGTCTATTACTTGATGGTTGGTTGGTTGTGGAGTATAGAGTACTTAGAGATTCAAATGGGCATGAAGTCTCGGCACCGATCTTTGTTACATATGTGCAAGTATAAGTCACGAGTTCGGGTTAGTTTACTTGAGGTCAAATTCATCATATTGGGTTTTCTCCATCACCGTCACGACAAAGGGCCTCTTGAATGATAATGGGGTTGATTACATGTTTTGCTAAGAGAGTCGAAAAGAGAGAGATTATGACGCCTGCTCACATCGATTCGGGCCTCGTACTCCAAAGAAAAGAAATGTGTACGCTTCATCGCATTATCTTCCAAGAAGAGAAATCTTCTTATGACGTATGAACACATCGGTTCATGCCTCGTTCTCCAAAGAAAAGAAAAGTGTATGCGTGTCGATGCGCTTTATCTTCCAAGAAGAGAAATCTTCTAATTATGACCATTCTCATCAACATGCTTCATACTTTTCCATGCGCTTGGTCATCAAGTGAACCGGGCTACCACCGATTGTTTTTCTCATTCCACGTGCTCGATTATAATGAAGATGGTGACATCATGTGCTTATTTTGCGGGAGAGAAGTGTGAATAGAACATTCGGATGATTTACACTTATTTAATCAAGAATGGCAACTCCGTTTGCAATTCTTGAGGGGGAGAAGATGTGTGAAATTACTGCATGGTTGATTATTATTTGAGAATTTAAATGGTCATACGGCTCTAAACTCATGTAAGAACCGAGCTTCTTCTTATAGGGTAATCTTCACATGGAGTTTCTTCTTAAGAGCCGTTAGTTGACATCTTCATGTCGATATGAGGTTATTGACAAAGTGCTTCCGGTTAATGCTTCATGTGCACATCAACATGATGATTCCGAACAACCTTCCGTTCTTGTTTGATGTGATTGTTTGCTTGGTGTTACCATTTCGTGTGTTCGTTGCGGCTGATTGTCGATTTCCTTGATGAACATCTTTCGTTCTTGTTTGATTGGGAGGATTTTAGTTAAGGGATTTGCAAGATGTAAGTTGATTGGGATGCTTTTGGTGATGTTCTTGTTTTGGTGAGTTGAAGATGTTAACTATCTATTCCCCAACCGGACAATCTTGAAGAAGGTCGAGTCTACATATCTATTCTACATTTTACGCTACATGTTAGAAGACTAAAAGACGAGTTGCGCTTGATTATCAAAAGACTTCTTCTTAATCGGTCATTCATCATACAGATTGTCGGGCTTAGGGAGAGCACTAATTGGGGAGAGTGATATGTCGAATTTAAGCCCCAATTAGACTTGCTCATATTCTTCAAAAAGTTGATTCCCACAAGAGTTCAAGTGTTCTTCTCAACAAATTTCTAGTATACGGGCTTACAAAGTGTTGGTGATTCAAGTATCAAAACTAGCAAGGGAAAGGAGACCCGTACCTAAACGCGAGTAATCTTGATGAGCTTAATACTTCTAAGTGATTGAAGATATCCCGGAAGACTATTGTCATTACCGCAGAGAAACTCAAGGTTTGACTCATGGCGTTTGTGTTTATTTCAACTATGTGGGGAAGAGATGTTAGAGAATGTTTCGAAGATATAAGAGGTACATTGGTGTGTGATGATCTCGATGTTATCGCAATCATCGGGGAGAGAATTGTGTACATTGGGGATGCTCAATTGTTTTACTTGAGGGCTTAATCTGTGATTCGTAGATATAATCACTTATTCGGTGTTGACATCCGCAGAGATTGTCACCCGCAGAGATAATCGGTGATTCGCCCGCTTCTTCAATGTTATCGGTTGTTCTCTCTTTGGGGAATGTGGTATACTTGAATACTTGAGCTTCATACACGATCATCGTGGAAGAAAAATGTGAACATGGGAGGTGTTTTCATTCCCTCATGATGTGTATTCGGAGAGCTCTTGGGTATTGGTGTACTTGGTTCTTGAGCTTCATACACGATCATCCGGAAGAAAAATGTGAACATGGGAAGGTGTTTTCATTCCCTCATGATGTGTATTTGGGAGAGTTCTTGAGCATTATACAAAGAAACCGATCGCATCAATTCAAATACTGGGGAATTGTTCTCTTGACACCTTTTGGAATGGATTGCTTGGACCTCAATGGAAATGAAATTTGAGAAGATTATTTATGTGTGGGATGAAACGTTGTCGATGTTCTATTGGATGATATAACCCGAATGGAGAATCTCGATTATCGGTCTTAAATGGAGCAAATGGATTTATGATAATGGTGTGCTTCTCATGCACCGCTAAGGAAAGCTTGAAATAGAGCTTGAATCGCTCATCCAAAGGATTTTCGGTTTGGGGAAACGCAGTCTCACTTTCGATGGTTCTATTTCTTTCAATTCAAGAGCCCTTGGAAGCTTTGGTGGTGGATGTTTAAGAGATGACGAATTCTATCTTCTACGACGTGCTGCTCGATATCCTTATCTCGGTACTCGTATCATCATCTTCTTATATTATATCATCTACTCTATCTTTGTATATATTTTTCAGAAAAGCAAAATACAAAAATATAAAACCAACAAAACCAAATACAAAAATAGAAAACCAACAAAAGAAAATAGAAAATATAAAACCTTCAAAACCCATAAAATCGAAAAATTTTAAAATACCAAAATATGTTTTCTCAAGACATGTCTTCGGTATTGATAACATCTATGGTCTTAGAAATGTCATTCAATAATGGCACGAGACCAAAGATGAAGTTCGAACAGGAGGTGTAAATATTCTTTTCTAAACATGTCACAAACTATGGCTTACAATTATTTGATCAGAACCAAGCTTCAAATAATGGCTTACGCTTATTTCAGATCAGAACCTGCGCTTCAATATGGCTTGCTATTATTTCGATAGCAACCTGTTTTTAAAGAAGGAAAGTGCTACGCTTAAACTATTTTCAAAATATTTAGTGCACTTATCCTAAAAACAAAACAAGGAAAGTATGTCGAAGGATCGTTGCTCCTACACAAATGTTTTTCCGCCTAAAATTCTTCTAAAAATATTTGTTGTATTTCAAAATGGTGGTAAAATGAGTTGCTTGAAAAATCAATCGGGATCGAGTTTTCAGACATCAAAAAACTCAATCGATGACTTCAACACTTTTAAAAATATTTCAAAAATGAGTCTTTGATTGAGGGGAGAATGTTTTCAAATCTATATTATCTAACGAGCTTTCTTAATTATCCTCGTGCTTAATTAAAATGATATTTGCACGTGTCGAAGGACTAGGAATTTAGGATATGATTGTTAGGTTTAGATGATTAGTGTTTGATTAACACATAAACCCCATGCCTTATATGATCCGATTGTTATGTTGAATTGACTTTAATTAGTCGATTGATGTTATGGGTGATGTCGACCACCATATATTTGTATGTGTGTTCGATAACGTATGCGGTATATTGGTTATAAGAATGTTCCCGATCCGGATCCCACAATTGAAGATGATTGGATGCCGAAAGGAAAGGGTAACTATATCTTGGGTTGACAAATGAAGAAACGGAGCTTAATCGACTTCAATGGAGAGTTGGCATGAAATGCAACGTAAGAGGTCTTCTTGCATCGCAGATGGTTTTCTTCACAAGTGAAGAAACGGAGCTTAATGGACCTCGGTTGGCATTCAAAATGCAACGTGAAGAAGTCTCACCGCATTTGCGTACGCTTTTTCTTACAACCCTACAAAGAACAACAACGGAAGCTTCTCAACCACTAACGTATCTTTGTGCAGGATACCATTTTTAAACAATTTTGAATTAATTTGATTAAATTGTTTTGAAAATGGAAAATATTGTTTTGAAAATTAATTGGACTCAATTTTGAAAATCACCGGACTTCATTTTATCAAAACTTAAGTCACTCAATTATTGACTTCTGTCATTGATTGAGGGGGAGTGTGATTTTAAATATAATATTTTCATACAATATTTCTTCATAAAAGTTCCGGTTTGTACGTTAAAATGTGGTGATCTAAAGATTTAATGTTATGTCATGGTATGATTTTTTTCTTTAGAATCAAGGTCTTTCAAAATGAAATTCTTTACATTCTTGTTTGATTGTGAAATTGTTTTGTTTTACTTAAAAGATCTCTTAAAACTATCATACCGACACTAACAATCTTTAATGTCTTAATATGGTCCTTATCATCATCTTTCAAAATTGAATCTTGCCACGCCTTTCCCAAATTTTCTAAATGATTTAAATCGGTTGGGATCACAAATCTCAAATGGTTTGATATTTCGATCGGGTAGAGATCGTGTTTTAAATCTCAAACTGCTTTTAAATGGAATTGGTTTTAGTCCTTTAAAGGCACTCCCGCCTCCATGTGCCAAACAATTTCATACAAAATGCACATGTTGAGGAGGAGGATTTATCCAAAAACATGATGAGTATTTAAACCAGGCCACATATTCTCCCATGTTTTCTAAACCTTATTAAATCACTTGGGATCCAAAATCTCAAAGGGTAGTTTGATATTTTTGATCGAGGGAGAATTTGTGATTTAATAATGAAATTTGATAAAAGGTGATCGTTTTGATTCATTTGTGCATGCTGCTCTCTCGTATGTGCTAAACACTTTCGAATCTCGAAGCATATATTGAGGGGGAGCATTTTATAAGAAAATAAACTATCGAGGTACGTAAGCCTTTTTAAGTGATCTATAAAGTACCTTGATTGAGTTTTTAAATGGTTTCTTAATGGCTTGTGTGATCGTAAATGTGCTTCAAAAGAACTCTTGCCTCTATGTGATAAAATGATTTCAAATTTCATACGCACATATTGAGGGGGAGAATTTTACCATGAAAATCAAATGGCTTTTTCGTATGAAAATTGTGATCAAAGAAAATATTTCAAAGTCCTCTTGCCTCCTTGTGCTAAACAATTTCTAAATCATACGCACATGTTGAAAGGGAGGTTTTCTAAATGATCAAAACTATTAAGGTACAAAATGCTTTGATCTCGTATCACAAGTACCTTGATTGTTTTTCCAAATGATTTTCAATTGGTTTTAAGGAAGAATGAACTATACCAAAAGACCGACCAATTTACTTTATGCATGGTGTTATAAGGATGGTTAGGTTAGGTATTCGTTCCCACGATCCCGCTAGAGTCGGAGGGATCTACCGAGGACAATCCACTAGATAGTGTAGAGTCCTTAGGTATGATGAAAAAGGAGAAAATGAGAATATGGGAAGAGTGCGGATCGAGACAGCTAGTACCGGAATAAACCCAACAAGGTTCTAGTTATGAAGTCTCGGTAAGCATCAAGGGTTGAAGAATGAAAAGAACCGAATGTGAAAAGGGTGAAAAGAAATAGCCTCCATCAATTCAACCTTAGGGCGTAAACCGGGTTCAATACATATGCTACTGGTTGTTACTAAGGTAACACGGTATTGAAGACAAGACGTCATAGACCCAAAGGATGCACTGCACTAAACTTCCCAAGCCACTCAAGTTCCTCTTAAAGGGCTTGTTTCATTCTCACGGGAACCGACATAATCTATCGACTTTCTCTTAGAGATGGTTGATATTGAAGTAGAGACCCTCTCCTAGTCTCCCAGACAGAACCAAATGTGCACTATTGAGTCTAGAGCCAAGAGATCATCCACAATATCTCGTTAGGACACTAAATTCTTGAAGACTTGCTTTTCACACAATGTGGAAAGTAAGTATATATTAAGAGTCCCACGATTATCCTTGTGGTATTGCTGAACATCCGAGTGATATGTAAAAATATTCACAATGAAGATGGAAATCCTTCTAGAGCCAACATCTTACAAGCTCTTGGTGGGTGACATGTGAGATCTTTTCAAAAGATTAAGCTTGTGACAACCGGATAGAAACGATGGGAGATTCAATCTTGAATCAACCTTGGTCCAGAATGGAATTGACGATACTTTTGGAAAACCATTCGATGTGCAAACCTTCTTTTCTAGCACGTCGAATGTGTACTTATGTTTTCAAATTCAAAAGTATCTCGATTGAAAAACACTCTTAGAAAACCGCTTCGATGTGCGAATCTCTTCTTTTCGCTAGCACGTCGAATGTGTACTCATTCTCTAATACAAAAGTATTTTGATTGAAAATTGATCTTTCTCATAAAACTTTCGTTGTATTGCAAAACTCTTTATCTTAAGCAATACACGATTGTTTTCAAATCATTTTCATCAATCGGTGAATCTCAATTTGTTTGGTTCACTCACTCCGTGTTGTCTTCTTTGAGACGTTCGGTTTGAGAACAATAGAACAATTGCGAAACCCCGTCAAGGAGATTCTTAGGAATCCCACCGATCACGAGTAAGATTTGTTCGATCAACGGGAACCGGGGCGTGTACCTCAATTCAAATGAAAGTGGTCAAAGACACTTTCGTGTTTTATTGCTAACTGTTGTTTGCGGTACACTTGGACGGTTGCGGTGATCGAATTGAGGAATCAATCCAAAGCCGCATGCTCACAAAGATCCACACTTAATTTGAAGAAATCATGATGGTGCATATCTACATAACCCGGCTCGATATTTCATACTATGCTTCGCTCACCGCAAATATCATGAACCAAGAAGGCTTCCGCTACTCTAATGGAAAGATGTCATGATTCAAAAGTGTGAGCATGTCGGTCCGAAAGTCACAACTTCACATGATGGCAACACAATAAAGGGTGATCCGGAGATTTAATGTGGTGATGATCTCAAGAAAGCTCAAGATCATCAAAGATGTGGATCGATTAAAGGCCTCCACCGAAAATACAAATCAATGCGGACTTTGAAGATTCGCTACTAATGCACAAAGATTGCGAAATGAAGAATTCAAGTCTCGAGCTCAAGAACAAAGTCAAAGATAGAATGCTAGGAAGCAAAATGTATTTCATGGGGTGACCTCCTTAGGGAGATTGTTAGGAATTGAAAATTCCATGTTAAAGAGTCGGTTACCCCAATAATGGTCTAGCATATGTTAGCTCGTAGATTTGTCGTTCTTTACGTTATTTATCGCTTTATTAGTTAGTTATTAGTTTAGTTTAGCGTAGTGTAACATCGTGGAGGAAGGACGGGTCTTTACCCATCGTATCCACGATCCACAGCCGATAGGAGGTCGTTGTGTCGTAGTATAAATACCCTTCCATCCATGGAAGGGTGGTGCTTCTTCTCATTTTAATCTAATCTTTCATTTGTGTAAACCTCTAGCAAGAACACCCTCTCTCTCTACTAACTCTCTAACTATGGCAAACATGTATTTTGATCATCCAAGACCACCCGAATCATCAACACAATAATATTTGGATTCTAACAGAAACAATTCATGTTACGTTTGATGAGCTGACCGGTCAAATGGCTTCTGGACAATCCAGTTCAGGACCCACACTTCAAAGCAATCCCATTGGTTCATCCCTTGTACCTTATTCTTCTCCAGCAACTCCATATGTACCTCCATCCAAGATGATTTAAAGAAATTGTTTGATCCTATGTTTGATGAACTTTATGAGCCAAGTACTAATGAGGTGTCGATTTCTACAATGAGGTCGCTCATATTCCGTGAATGAAGTCAATCCTCGATCTCAATATCTTTAAGTCAAGAAGCACCTCTCACGATCCTTCGCCTCATCAACAAATCATCATTCTTCAAATGTACATCATGGAACTATTTCGCATCAATGATGAAGTTAATCCCTTTGCTACTCCCGAAGATGCTCCATTTAAAACATATTTGCTCTCGAATCTTCATCGAACCATCTTCTTGAGAGACATCGACTCTGCTACTTCATCCCTCAACAACTACCACATGAACACCTTAGAAAATGGACTCACGATAATCCATTAGACAACATCATTGGAAATCCTTCTCGTCCGAGTATCCACTCATAAACGACTTTCTCATCGATGCCTTATGGTGCTTCTTTAACTTTGTACTCTCAAAGATCGAACCTAAAGATGTTAAACTGCTATGAATGAAGACAATTGGTTCAATGCCATGCAAGATGAAATTCATGAGTTTGATCGATTAGATGTATGGGAATTAGTACCGCCCAGTTGTGCTATGATCATTGCTCTTAAGTGGATCTTCAAAGTAAAGCTTGATGAGCATGGTGATGTTTTGAAAAATAAGGCTAGGTTAGTGGCTAAAGGTTATCGTCAAGAAGAAGGTATAGACTTTGAGGAATCTTTTGCTCCAGCTTGCTCGTGTCGAGGCGATCGTAATATTCTTGGCTAATGCTTTGCTAGCAAGAACATGGTTGTTTATCGATGGACGTGAAAACCGCATTTCTTAATGGAGATCCGAAAGAAGTGGTTTACGTCACCACCGAAGGGTTTTGTGAATTGAGTATCCTACTCATGTTTATCGCTTGAAAAAGGCCCTATATGGTTTGAAGCAAGCTCTAGAGCATGGTATGATATCGTCAAAGTTTCTTCTATCTCTTGGATTCAAAGAAAGGAGCGATTGATCCTACTTTGTTCACCGTAAAGTCGTGCAAACACTTAATTCATGTTCAAATTTATGTTGATGATATTATTTTTGCCTCGACCGACCCAATGGAATGTGATCGTTTTCAAATGAAATGAGTTCAAAATTTCAAATGTCAATGATGGGACAAATGTCATTTTCTTGGGATTACAAATTTCGAAAGTCCCGAGGCATTTTCATAAATCAATCTAAATATGCAACTAAGATCTTAAAGAAATTTGGATTTGATTCAGTGACCTGCTGACACTCCCATGATTGATCGAACCAAACTAGATGAGGACCCTCGGGGATCATGATTGACCAAACAAAATATCGTAGTATGATTGGATCCTCGATGTACCTCACGCCTAGTAGACCGACATCTTGTTCATTGTTTGCATGTGTGCTAGATACTAGGCTAAGCCTACTAAAAAGCACCTTGAAGCGGTTAAGCGGGTCTTCGGTATCTCCAAGGAACCATCAATATGGGACTATGGTACCAAAGGACACCGGTATGTCACTAACGGCGTATGCATGCCGATCATGCAGTTTGTCAAGATACACGTCGAGCACGTCTGAGGTGCTCGGTTTTGGGTGATAAGCTTGTGAGTGGTCTTCAAAGAAGCAAATGAGTACTTCTATTTCCTCTACTGAGGTGAATACATAGCCATGTCATCTTGTTGTGCTCAAATCTTATGGATGAGATCTCAATTATCGACTATGGCTTTGAATTCAACAAAATCCTCTACACTTGTGATAATAAAGTGTTATTGCTCTCTCATGCAACAACGTTCAACACTCAAGAGCAAAGCATATCGACATTCAACATCATTTCATCGGGAACAAGTGGAAAAAGGTGTGGTGGAACTCTATTTTGTGAGGTCTCGAATACCGGTTAGCGACATCTTCACCAAAGCTCTTCCAAGAGAACGTTTGAGTTCATACTTCCACGACTAGGCTTGAAAAGCCTTCAACCGTAACACTCAAACGTCTTCGTGGAGGAAGACGAGGAGTAAAGGTCTATGCTCATCTATCTCTTGTAAATATCTTTTCGAAAAGCAAAATACAAAATTACAAAACCTTCAAAAAGCAAATAGAAAAATACAAAACTTTCAAAAATCCATAAAAATTGAGAAATCTTGAAAAATTCCAAAAATATTGTTTTTTTTTTCCTTTTTTTTTTCTTGTTTTTCCTCGATTTGATAATATCTACGGTCTTTGTGATGTCATTCAAAGAATGACACGGGACTTTAGATGTTGTTCGAATGTTTAAAAAAGAAAAAATCAAAAAATCAAAAATTATTTTGAGAGAAAGTAAAACAATGGTTTATTGTCATTTCAGCAAGAACCCGCTTTTTAAAGAAAGAACGAGCTATTCTTTATCATGTTTTCAAAATTCCATGCTCGCTCTATAAACATTTATCCGATGAAAACTAACTGCTTTGAAAAATAACTCGGACTCTATTTTTGATAATCATCTGGACTTATTTGTCAAAATATCAATATCTCAATCAACAACCTATGTCATTGATTGAGGGGAGAATGATTTCAATTAAATTAAAAAGTTATTTGGCATTAAATTGTTTTCAAAAGATATACATGCATGTTTTATCAATGGAGTTTAAAGTCTTAAATCCGATCCTTATCGCTTAAACGCTTTCATAATCAAGTCACAATTCTCCTTAAAGCTTTCAAAATCAATTTAAATCTATAAGAGATCACAAATCTCAAATGATTTGATAATTGTGATCGGGGAGAATGTGTGATTTAAATTGGATTTAAACGATAATTGGTAAATGGTTTTATAAGGATGTACATGCTATCCTTCCTACATGTGACAAACGATTTCAAATTTTCCATGCACATGTTGAGGGGAGAATCTATCTTAAACCTATGATTTGAAACGTGATCACTTATCTCAATGTGCGTTTCCTCTAGTATGTGCAAAACTCTTTTCAAATCTCGAGGCACATATTGAGGGGAGCAAAATTATGAAAATCTCATCCTTCCCAAAATGCTTTATCTACTTGTCTTGATTAGGAAGTGATGTTGATATCTTTTAGAAAATGGTATTCAAAGAAGTTAATTCTTTCTACGGCCTCCATGTGCAAAACGATTTCAAATATTTGATGCACATGTTGAGGGGAGTTCTCGTTCTAAAAATATCAAAACAATTCGGTACAAAATGCTTTGATATTATATCACAAGTATCCGGATTGATTTTCAAATGGTTTTCAATTGGTTCAAATGGCGGATGAACAATACCAAATAGACCGACCAACTTTACTTTATGTACGGTGATATAAGGATGATAAGGTTAGGTATGTGTTCCCATGATCCGCCGAACCGGAAGGATCTACCCATGGACTATCCACTAGTTAGTGTAGAGTTCTTAGGTATGATGATAAAGGAGAAAATTGAGATATGGGAAGAGTGCGGATCGAGACCGAGCTAGTCTTGGAATAAACCCAACAAGGTTCTAGCTATGAAGTCTCGGTAAGCAATCAAGGAGTTGAAGAATTAAAAGAATTGAATGAGAAAAGGGTGAAAACAAATAGCCCTCCATTTATTCAACCTTAGGGCGTAAACCGGGTACAATTCATATACTACTTGATGGTAACATTGGTATTGAAGACAAGACGTCATGGACCTAGTGACGCCTCTGCACCTCAACTTTCCAAACCCTCAAGTTCCTCTTAAAAGGACTTGTTTCATTCTCACGGGAACCGACATTATCTATCGACTTTCTCTTAGAGATTGTTGAAATTAAAGAAGGAGACCCTCTCCCTAGTCTCCCAACACAGAACCAAATATGCACAAATTGAGTCTAGAGCCACGAGATCATCAATAAATCTCATTAGGACACTTTCAATGAAGACTCTCTGTTTCACACAATGTGGAAAGAGATTATATCTTGAGTCCTACGATTATCCTTGTGGTATTGCGTAACATCCGAGTGATGTGTATACATATTCACAATGAAGATGGAAAGACTTCGAGCCAACATCAAACAAGCTCTGGTAGGTGGCATGTGAGATCTATTGTATAGATCAACCATGTGACAACCGTCTGTAAACAATGAGGCAATTCAATCTCTTGAATCAATCACGGTTCGAGTTATGGATTGACGGATACCTTTGAAAAACAGTCTTTGTGCTTAATAACTCTTTTCTTTAGCACATCGACCGTGTACTAATTTTCAAATCAAAGGTGTTTTATGATTGATAATTGATTTTCAATAAAACCTTCGTTGTATTGCAAAACAATTTCTATTGAGCAATACACGATTGTTTTTCAAATCTCTTTTCATCAATCGCTGGACTTAAATTACCGGTTCACTCACTCGTGTTGTCTTCTTTGAGACGTTCGGTTTGAGAACAACTAGAGCAACATGAAACCCTGTCAAGGAAATTCTTGAATTATACCGATCACAGTCGATATGTATCGATCAACGGGGAACCGTGGGCGTGTACCTCAATTCAACTAAAGTGGTCAAAGACACTTTTGTACGCTTTATTGCTAACTGTTGTATGCGTGTGCGCCCGACGCTTGCGGTGATCGTAATGAAGCGGTCAATCCATAGCCGCATGCTCACACAATACATTCATCTTTCAAGAAATCATGATAAGTGCATCAATGACTCGATATTTTCACTCCATGCTTCGCTACGTTGTCGCCAATATCATGAATCAACGAAAGCTTCGCTACTCGATGAGAAGATATCATGATCCGAATGTGAGCATGTCGGTCCGAAAGTCACTACATCACATAATACCAACACCACAATGGATGTCTCGTAGATTTTTGTTAGTTGATGGTCTCAAAAGTCGGCTCAAATTTATTATCACGTGGATCAAGAAAGACCTCCACCGAGTAACCAAACATGCAATGTGAAGAATCAATGACTACGAGCTTAGGATCAAAGTACTACATCAAGAATGCAAGAACAATTGTTAATGTAATATCTATTTGTATTCAAGGTAATTTTAGTACATGATTGAGGTGACCTCCCTTAGGGGGAGATTGTTAGGAATTATGTAACGATTAAATTATACACGTTTACAAAAAGTTGTCGTAACTTTATTATATAAGAAAAACTATTAAATTTCTAATAGGAAAGTTTTACGGCAAAACTAGAGACCAAGTTGAAGGTTGTTTTTAACATTGATTTAGAACTTTTTATAAAGTGATGTCTTCTAGTAAAAGTAAGTTTGCTAAGTATATTTATCAAAATGTCCGACCGTTTGATTAGCGGAGTTGTAATGAATTAAATACGGTCACTTAAACTTTGCCGAAAATCACCCTTAAACAATATTTTGGACACAAGTACCATACTTTATCTATATTTTTCTCCGTGATCGAGACCTCTAGGATGAAAACTTAAATGCTAAAACTTTGAGATAATGATACAAGCTTCCCAAAACCGTTGAGTTTGCTTCCTAACACTGGATGTGCACCATTTTACGACTAGCTTTTCAAGGACGTTTAGTCACTTTCATAGAAATTTCAACGACATTATTTTACGACGAAAAGTTATAATTTCTTAATAAATCACTAAATGATTATTGTCGGATATCATTTCAACATAAATACATGTAAAGTAATTTAAAAATGGTTAAGACGTTATAAGATTATTCTTCAACGATAAACTTTATATTTCAAAAGTGTACAAGTGGTATGGATATCATATGAGTTTGCATGCACGACATTGTTTCATGACTTATATTAGAGCATATCATTTCTAATAGGTCGCGGTTAGAGTGTTGCGTCTCATTTCTGTGCATCCACTCTGTCATCATAACTATTACAACAGGTGAGTAATCACACCCCCTTTTTACCGTTTTGCTATATTTTTGGGGCGAAATGCATGAACCATACTTGAATTGAATTGATTCTTACTTTTGTGAACTCTTTTGACTTGAACATTTGAACTTGAAACAAATCCTTGAACTTAAATACAAACTTATGACTTGTTTGGACTTATTGAACTGTACGTGTTATGACCTTGACCTAAAGTCTCCCATGTTCGGAGCATCACTATAAAGTCTCCCATGTTCGGAGCATCACTATAAAGTCTCCCTTGTTCGGAGCAACCTAAAGCCTCCCCGGTCCGGAGCAGAGTGTCTCACTATGTTACGGAGCGTTCTCAAAAATTCTCGCCTTATTGGTGGAGTGTGCAAATTCTCCCTTGTTCGGAGTATTCTTAATTGTATATAATAGTTGTATGATGTACTGTTCGTACATTCGCATTGTTAGTCTCCTATTAGTAGGTAGTATGGATAGCGCTATTAGAGGTCGGCCAACCTCTCGTTCACTATGTTACGGGACGCATATTATTTATTCTAGGGGCTTTGCCTGGCATACATTATTATATACGTGGTACTATGTTGTGAACTATTATGACCACTTATACTTGACTACTTGATACGCAATATTTTGTGCAATGGGTTGTGAACACACAGGTTGCAAGTTTTGTATGGGCGGAACTTGGAACTGAGTGGATTTACAATGCCTTTGCTTTGTGGACTATTTCACGACCGAAACCTTTGTCTCTTTCTTACTAGTTTTCTTATTTTACTGAACGTGTATACTCACCAACTATTTTCATAGTTGACCCGTTTTTCTCTCATGCATTTCGGTGATCGTTAGTAAGCTTTTCTACCGTGTCTTGCATAATGAAGTTTTCACTTGTCACTACAAATCGTTATGTAATAAAATGAAATATTTTGGAATCTAAACTTTGTAATATATTTGCCGATGACGGCTAAACTGGTATTGTAATAGTGTACTCTTTCTTTTAAATCTTAACGTTGGTATGTTCTATTATCTTGTGCTTATGTTCCCTTCCGTTACACCTCGTGTTTCCGCCTCCGGCGAGGGTGTGACAAATTAGAAATTCCAGGTATTAAAGAGTCGGTCACCTCAAGTATATGTAATCGTTAGAAAGCTCGTAGTCGTAGTTATTTCAAGCTAAGTAGTATTTAGTTAAGTAACACCGTGGAGGACGGACGGGTCTTTACCCACTGTATGCCTGATCCACAGCCCGTTGTGTGGCGTTTTATGTAATACTATAAATACTCTCTACCTCCCAAGGTAGAGAGTTGGAGCTCATAATAATATCTTTCACTTTCTCTCACTAAGTTCCCTAAACCTCTAACTTTCTCTCTCTAGAATTCCACTTATACGCCCACTTTGTGTTATGGTTTGATGTGTATGTGAAATCCAATATCTTACAAAAAATAAACATAACCAATATTTTATTTCATTAAAATAATAATTGTTTACAATATTCTTTATCCAAATATTAAATAGATCAATGCATGACAATTCTAGTTAATGAATTATGCCTTAAGTCATGACAATTATACTTGTTGCCAAGGCATAATTTCAACTAGCTTTGATCTATCAAAATTTTGAGAATACTTATTTCAGGAATTTAATAAGTGAATTCCTTGTATGTGTTGATGCGTGTTTCAGGGTCGAAAGACTTCCTTTTGTACAAGCAAGCTTTACAACCCACTAGGCAGTGTACCTAATCGTTGTAGTGTAGTATGGGTAAGCCCAGAGGGTTGATCGTTCTCTAAAGGAATAGAGATGCTAGTAGAGATGTATAAGTAAAAGGTGAGGTTAAAGGTGATTCTTTTTATCTTTTAATATTTTTTTAGGAAAACAAGTAAAATCTCGGGGTTTGAAGAGTGGGGTTTGGTAATTTCTACCAATTAAACTACTTAAAAATTTAAATTAAAAACTAATTAACTAATGAAAAGGAAAAGCTATGGATTGATTGATTGTGTTTCTTATGATAATTAAAAACTTGTTTACTTAGATTTTCTTACTCTCTAGTTATCTCTTATTGGTCGGTTGAATTGTCACATCCTCATTTAATTGGTGCATTGTATTCCGTGTTAGTCATAGGGGGTGCCTAATTCCCTAGTTCTATGAATTGTAACTCTCCTCTAGACTATCAGGGATCACCAAGTACCAAAGTATCTCCCCTGAATACTCAATTATCCTAAAGCTACAATTTACGCAAAAACATAATGATGGCCTAAGTGCACTCTCAACCTTTTTTCTATTTAGGACGTTTAAGCTCACAACAACTAAAGAAGAAGCCAATTTTCCTTATTCTAGCGTCTACCAATTAAAATAAGAGACAACCTAACAAAAATCAACAACTAAGTTTCATTAGATCTAAGCAAACACTAAATTAATTTAGCTATGCATGATAGCTAAGCAAGAACACAAACAAACAATTAAATATAGATCAAACATGGTGATAGATTGGATAAACAAACCTATCTTTGAGTGTACAAGAGGGTTTGAAACCCTAAAATACTGTCCAAGTCGGACTCATAACGAAGTAGGGTTTGCTCTCCAAAATAATGCACACAATATACAGAAAATTCGAAGTCTATATATAGATTTACACTTGCGACGGTGTTGCCTTTTGATGGTGACACCGTCATTAATTAGGGTTTCGTTAAGGACAAGTCATCGTTGGGACGGCGTTAGGTGAGAAATGGCGACACCATCTAGCTTCATTATGGATGTCGTCTTGGTCGTCTGGTGAAAAAGTAAGGAGTACGCCCTTCTGGGTTTAGGCATGACACCGTCAGCTTGTAAAACCAAAATATGACCTGAGCCCTCGCTTGAGACTTTTTGGAAAACCTTGTGAGCAACGGCGTCGCCCTATGAGTTGGGACACCGTCAGGTGTGTAAAACAGCCTTGAAATCTTGACTTTGTCGTTTTCTTCATGTTTTCGCTCCTTTTCGTCCAAATATGTTTGATTCCAGCAATTTGCTTCCAAAAGACCTACAATGTGAAAAGGAACGATTTTAAGCAGTAATGGATATAAAATGTATCGATTTAGGGCTTAAATGACCCCCTAAAACGTATGTTTTAAATCCTTATCAAATATCCCTACAATTGGAATTTGCTTGTCCTCAAGCAAATGTAATTTTTGGCTAATCAATTTATGAGTTAGGGATCATTTAGCATTGGTTTAGAATAGTCTACAACAATTACAAGCGCCACAATAGCCAAAACAAGTACGTAAATTATACACTAGCACCTCACAATTGGTGTTTGGATTCTGTCATCTCTCGGGTTTATATGAAATATAACATGTAAGGAAATGGAAGATAAACACTCACTACCTGTCATAGTAAATAGATTACCATAGGCTTTAGAATAGATCAAACCTCCACCGCTTTGGCGTAAGCACCTAGGAATAAGTATCTAAGATGTCTTTATAAAGGGTTATTATGTTAGACTTCGGGTAGGGAAATAAAGGGTTTTTTTGGATAAGGGGAATTTTAGTGGTGGCAAGTCAAAAATCTAAGTCACATGCATGTAAAATGCGGCGTTGCTAAGACAAGACTCGACTCACTAACACTAGATAACAACTTGTAATAAAAATAAACTTAAAACATAAAATATAAAGATAGATGTAGGATGGTAGCCCGTATGTTTTTCTCAATTTATTATTTATTTATTTTCACTTCACTCTTTTTTTTGTTTTTTTTTCATACCTTTTTACTCTACCATCTTCTACGATAACATCAAAATCAATGGATTTATAAGAGCATCCCTACACTTAAGTTTTATTTCACTAACTATAATTGACCTGAATTAAAAAGATCAAAACACTTAGAGTATTTAGTTACGTAGACAAAGGGAAATTGAATTTATCGTTCCTTCCCGTTACTCCATAAAATACTACTTTAACCCATGAGTCGCAATCGTCCCAAAACTATGTACAAAGGATATGACTCGACTTAACAACCATGCAAGTAACTCAATAATTGAACTAAGGGTTATAATAATGGTTACAATAATGCACTAAAAATGAGTGCATATAAGTTGGGCTAAGGCGATTTGGGTGTAACATTTAGGGTTGGATTGTAAACAATACTTTTCATTGACATTCCGGAAACCAGAACATCACGAGAACCGCGAAAAGATAGGCTCAGAGGGGTTAACTAGGTGTATCGTGTACTAAAGATGAGTACATCGCAAGGGTGTGGGGAAAATTACTCAACTGATGTGGTTGACGTAATTAAATTACATGTTTAAAACAAGGGTTCTCCTAATGCCTCTTATCATTTAGTTAATCCTAACTACAAGAATGTAGTCTCGCTAGCGACCTCAGAATGCATCACAATACAAGTTCTAGAATCTATTATACTACCGGTACACTCACTAATCATTAAAAATGAATGTTTTATTCCTAAAGATCTAGGGGCGAACCTCACATTTTTGGGGTGAAATTTGAGTGGTATACGGTTTTTGTGCTAGTCATATAACTCCTATCCATGAGACGCTTTGTTAAGACTAAAGTTTTACTCGTAAATGCCATAAAAAGTTTTAAATTTGGTGCTAAAATTACACTAACAAATATTTCTCATAGTTTATTACATAATTTACCAAGGACAAGACAAAAATCAAGTGAGTGAATAGTTTCTAAGTTCACATTTTATTCTTCCTTCCTACACTTAAACAGAACATTGTCCCCAATGTTCCCCAAAAGTATCAAAGTTATGATAGAGAAAGGTAATATAAAAGAGAGAAACTAATACTCCCCTGATTAGCTCGGTAGGATATGCGTAGAGTTGCAGTTAAATCCTCCTCTAAGAAGAATGAGCAACTAATAAGTGTTGCTTCCATCATGTACTTCATCTTCTTGTCCAATATAACCTGCACACTTATAAGAAAACGAAAACGAAACCTCGCGTAAAACCGGCAGTATAAACTATATAAAAACAAAACTACACTAGGATGCAAGTTAAGATATAGTGCTTGTGAAATGGATGTTTGCAGATTTCTCGAAAATTAAGAATTTGAAATTTCCAAAAATTAGACATTAGACAGAAAAACGAAAAATATGGAATATTGTTAGGATTTAGTAAATCCAGTTATTAAAGAGTCGGTCACCTCAAGTATATGTAATCGTTAGAAAGCTCGTAGTCGTAGATTAGTTAATGTTTAGTAGTATTTAGTTAAGTAACACCGTGGAGGACGGACGAGTCTTTACCCACTGTATGCCTGATCCACAGCCCGTAGGTGGCGGTTTATGTAAGTACTATAAATACTCTCTACCTCCCAAGGTAGAGAGTTGGAACTCATAATAAGATTTTTCTTTCTCTCACTAAAGTTCCCAACCTCTAACTTTCTCTCTCTAAAACCTCTTGTATACGCCTCTTTGATTATTGGTTTAGTGTGTTTGTGAAATCCAATATGTTACAAATGGTATCAGAGCCATGGTTTGATCATCTCTCTTACATATACTTGGATTTCTAGTGGTTTTAGATGGTTTTTGAGTTTGAAAAAGTTTAGTGGTTTTGCATCATTTGGATCATTTTAGTGTTAAAGTTTGAATTTTGGGTGTACTTTTGTGTTTAGAATCATTGTATGTGCTTTGGTTTTGATTTGGTAAGCTTGAATCACGTGTGGTTGAGCTTGTTTTGGATTGAAAAGTGTGTTTTTGAAGTTTTTCTTGGTAGCGACTTGGTTCTCGTAGTGAATTTCATCATAGCGACTTGCTTCAGAAAACGGTAGCGAGTTGTAGTGCTTTTTGGTAGCGACTTGGTCCTAGCGACTTGTCTATTGAGACAAGCCGAAAAATAGTACAACTTAGTGGACTCTCCACTACGGCTAGCGACTTGCTTTCAATTTTGTTAGCGACTTGTACTTAAGATTCTTAGCGACTTGGTGTTAGCGACTTGGACCTTAGCGAGTTGCTCTTTAGCGACTTGGTGCTTAGCGACTTGGTGTTAGCGACTTGGACCTTAGCGAGTTGCTCTTTAGCGACTTGACTATGTAGCGACTTGGTGCACTAGCGACTTGTGACTTAGCGACTTGGTGATTAGCGACTTGGTTCAAGAATCAGTAGCGACTTGGTTGATTTTTGGTTGTAATCTGGTTTTCTCTTGATTTAGTAAAATCCGTGAAAGAATCTATTTCCGGTTTAATCATAGAGTTATAAAATCCGTGTAATATGTTAACATGTCTACCAACGCACCTACAATCATCTCTCATTGTCGAGGATGTTCAAGCAAATGGTTGGATACTAAATCCACCCATGCTTGATGTAAGGCGACTACGACTCTTGGGTACAACGAATCAAATTGTCTTGTCTTGGAAAGGAAAGCGAGTCAACATTCTCAAGTCTATTGATGAAGGACCTTATCGATTGAGACTACAAGAGACTTAATTGATACAACTGCGGATGGAACAATGATCTATGGAATTGATGGACCAAAGGCGTATGATGAGCTCAATGATAAGGAGAAAAGAGATTCGATGTCGACATCGTGGCTTAACATTATACTTGTGGTCTTCCAAAAGATATCTACAAGCTTATCAATTACAACACCGAAGCCAAGGCAGTATGGGATAATGTCAAGATGCTTCTCTCAGGTTCTGAATTAACCAAGGAAGACAGAGAATCACAACTGTATGATGAGTTTGAGCACTTCAAAATGAAACAAGATGAGAGTGTCTATGAATACTACGTGAGATTCCATAAGCTTGTGAATGACACGAGGAACATCAAAATGACCATGCCAAACATTCAACTGAACTCAAAGTTTGTGAACAACATGAATCCCGAATGGCATAAGTTTGTCACCTCTGTGAAGCTAACCAAAGGATTGAAGAACACCAACTATGTTAGCCTTGATTATTTTTATTAGAAGTGATGGTCATTCACGTTTAGGAACTTTGTAACGTGTGTTAGATATCTTGCTAGAATAGTTAACGGGCTCGTGGATTGGGCTAAGCTAATTGGGCATTAGTTAAGATAAGCTAGCCTTGTATAAGTCTAAGTAACCCAATCCATGTCCAAATCCAAACGAGCCCATGCCAAGCCCATTAGGGCATCTTCTACTTGTACTATAAATACCCCTCAAGTATGTCATTTGAGGGGTGTGCTTGAGTGTGTGTGTGTGTGTTTTCCTTTGAAGCAATATAACATCTTATTGTTTCATCTTTCTTCTCTCTACCTCTCTAAACATACACGCCTAATATATCATTCAAGTCACCAAGTTCTCATCTTAATCTTTCTTATACGTTTATGTGTAACTGTTGTGTTTTACGCATAACTGTTACGTGTTTGTGTTGGGTTTGCTTGATAAAGTGATAAGGTATATGTGATAAAGAGGTATAACAATTGGTATCAATCGCCTAACAATGGTTTAGGAGTGTTTGTGTTTGTTTTGAAGTTTTGGTAAGATATGCGTTAAGCTCACGTTTTACATCTTTGATACGCATAAAGCTTTGATTTTTTCACTCAAAAATTCAAGATTCTTGTGGTTTAAGGTTTATTTGGTGCTAAAGTTTCAGTTTTTTGCAAAAAGTTCAAGCTTTACGTGTTTTGGTTCGATTTTAAACTCGTTTTGGTTCATTGGTCATTTCTACTCATAACTTTTCTAAGCAATTTGGGTGAAAAGGTCAACATTTTGGGTTATTCGAGTGTTTTTAAGGCTATATGTGCAAAAGAAATCATTTGAATCATTGGAAATTTCTTACAGTAGAAGTCAAAAGTCAAAACCCTAGTTTTCTACTCATAACTTTTGGTGAAGAATCTTGAGCTATAACGCTTACTCGATGCTTCCTCATTTGGATAAGTGTGTGGAACACTTCGACTTGTGGATATCCCTTACGTTGTGACGGTGTAAAGGATTTTTGGTTCTTAACCATAGTCTACGCATAAGCTAAAAGCTTACGAGTAACTCTACGCATAACTTCACAATTACGCGTAAGGTTTACGAGTAACTTTTTGTCTACGCATAAGCTTAAGGTTACGCATAAGATCCTACGCCTAAGGAATCCTACGCCTAAGCTTCCTACGCATAAGATCCTACGCCTAAGCATCGTCTACTCGTAACTTCCTGTTTCTACGCCTAAGCTCTTTCTACGCATAAAGGTTTAAAAAAAAAAAAAAAAAAAAAAAAAAAATTAAATTTAAGTAAAATTTAAATTTTTGAGTAAAATTTAAATTTTGAGGAGACTAAATGTTCAATTTTACGCGAGATTCAAATTTTGGTTTAACTGTGAAAATTTTGGTCAAAATTCAAATTTTAGGCCTAAATTCAAATTTTTCGGGTCAAATTTGTCAAAATTGTCATAACTCAAATTTTTCATACGACCTTAGAATTGATTTTTATAGTGAATTTCAAATTTTGGGCGAAAAAATTTTTACGACCAAGGTTCTGATACGACTTTCGTAAACACTTCAACCGAGCTTAATCTTCATCAACCACAACTCCTTTATCGTTGAATCGATCCTACATCAACTTTATCGATCATACCTTCATCAATGGCAACTCAACAAGACATTCATGCGGTAGGTGCCGAAAACCGACCTCTATGTTGGCAAAAGGTGGTTATCTTCAATGGACAAGTCGAATGCTCCGCTACATCAAGACCAAACCTAATGGGAAACTCATGATTAAATCCATTCGGATGGACCCTTCCGACCTCGACAAGTTCATGTACACGAAATGCGGATGCAACACCTCCCATCCCACCATCCTCTCATCTTCAAACCGAATCGAAATACATCAAGAGGATCAAAACAAGTCGATCTGGATGACATGGCAATTCATATTGTCCAACTGGGTTTACCAATAGACATTTTCTTCTTGTGAGCAGGTTGTGAAGCGCTTTCGATATGTGGGAGCGTGTTAGACGGCTATGTTATGGAGCAAATTGGTAAACAAGACATGGAGAACAAGTCGCTAGCGAATGGGAGAAGTTTACATCTACACCAGGAGAATCCATTGAATCCTACTATGGAAGGTTTTGCACTTTGATGAATGAGCTTATCGAAACAAGTTGGCACCTGAACAATCGTTCAAAACATCAAGTTCTGAATAATCTTCCGTAAGAATGGGGACGATATGTCACTATTGTCAACCAAACAAAAGACTTACATCGGTGAACTTTGATCAACTAAACGATTTTACGAAACAAAACCAAGTCAAGCGAATGAAGTCGGGAAAGAAAGATTGGCAAAGAATCATGATCTATTGGCACTTATTGCTAAGACTCAAACTACGGTGAATACACAACAACAAGCTTCATCATCTTCCAACAACAATAACTTGCGAATACATTCCACAACCACAACAACAATTTTATCCAGATCAACAATACCAGAACAAGGAATCATCGATCCCGAACCGACCTGAAGCGACCTTGCAATGATATTTTCTTTATTGGATAAAGCATTTAACATCGTATCGGTAATCATGCGGTTCCGTATCGGTAATCGGTCGGGCGGCATGTTGGAAATCGATGGGACGAATGTTAGGAATAGAGCGATGGGTAATCGAATGGAAATGTTGCGACTCCAATCGTTGGGAATTATGGAAATGTGAATTAGGTAATCGTTAAGTGTTATAATCTGTCAAGGAGTGGGTCACATGGCAAGGAATTGTCCTACTAAGCCAAAAAGAAGGATTTTATGTATCTTGAAAAGCTATCCTGTTAGCACGAAAGGCGTAACGGAATGCGGTTGAGTCTTGAGGAACATGATTTTTCGCTATTATGGATGATTTGGAAGACCGAGAGGACATCAATGCAAGCTGCGTCTTCATGGCAAATCTTGAGGAGACTAAGTACGACAACGACTCGACGCACCTCCGCCTATGACGCAAATGCAGATCTAAGGTACCAATCATTGATCCATGCTATAACAATGTCATATGTGATGTGTTTACTCATGACGAACAACATTCTCGTGACACCCGCACCTACTTATGATACATACATGGACAATCCGAGTTGTAGCAATACTAACTCAAACTCCATATGTGGATCCTAGTGGAGGTCGTGTGGCACAAAATCTTGAGGCGATGAGGAAACACGTGCTTATTTTGAATCATTAATCAATAAATGTGGCATTGAAATTGAAAAAGTTAGTAAGGTCAATCGCGAGGTTAAGGCCGCGAATAAAAATTGACCGAGCTTGAGAGTTACAAGGGAACACAAAAGCTTTTGAATTTCATACAAATAAACTTTCGAATTAGAAATTGGTTATCGAGATTACTTTTAAGAGAAAACAATTGCAACTCAAGTATGACACACTTGATGTGAATTTGAACTTGAAAATAAAATCCTTAAACAAGGAAATTTCGAACTAAATGACCAACTTTCTAAACAAAAGCAATTTTTTTCGATCTTGAAAAGAGAAGAAACAGTTGATTCTTGATTTTTCAAAACGAGAAGATTCTCTTCTTGATGAAATTCGGATAAAATGAAACTATCAAAAATTGGATAATTTGCTTCTTACAACGGGTCATTCCGCTAAAACAGACAAGATGCTTTCTAATCAAGCAAATCCGATTTTTCACACTTCACATAAAATGGCTCTTGGTAACAACCCTTCTTCGTTTCTCAAGAAAGCTCAGAAATCTCAGAATGTGTTGAACAATGGAAAACCTTTGCATGAACCCATAATTGTTCGTGATTCTCTTGAAACGTTGGAACTATCTAAGGAGAGTAGATCAAAAATGAAACAAAAGAATCCAGATCTTAAACCGATTGATTATAACAAATGGAACAAAATTAATGGAATTACTTTTGTTAATCAAAAAGAACAATCAACGTTTTCCACCACACCAAGTGTTTCAAACAAAGTGTCAACACCAGTTTCAAAACCAGTTTCAAAACCAGTTGCAACTCCTGTAGTTGTAGTTTCCAAATCTCTTTCGAAAATCGAACAAATGTTTTCAAACAATCCTTTTAACACAAGTGATGCTAGAAGCATTTTAGATGACGTTAAAACTAGAATTGGGTATCTTCAAGAGACTGTCAAGTCTAAAACCAATATTACAACTAACATCTGGTTTACTCGTCATGATGACGAAACAAAAGAGTTTTAAAACTCAAATTGAACCTCAGTTAACTAGCATAAGTGCGAGGGTAATTCATTTCGAACAAGCGTTTTTGAAAAAAGCAGTGACTTTGTCAAGGACCATAAATCCACGGTAAAGCAAGCTAATGAAAGTGTTGAACACATCAAAGTTTTGGAAAATTTGAATGATTCTCTCTTGAAGATGATATGACTACCGATATCATGTCCATTATCTTACAAACATATTACATTGAAGATCATGAAAGACTCGATCGAGACCTCCGCAATTGTTTCAAAATATGAAAATGCTCTTGAAAAACTTGAAAAGAAAACGTGTCCTATTTTAAACGACTTGATCGAAAACCGAGGAATGCAAGTATGACAAACTGTCAGTATGAGCGTGCCTACAAGGACATGAAAGAGCAAAATGATCTTTTAAGAGCTCACCGGAAAGTCTAAAAGGGAAGGTCAGGATACTAAGTTTGCAAAACCATTGGTGAGGAGAACACAAATGTTCCCAAACCGGTTTTCAAACCAAAATGTCTATTTCGCTTTTCCTCCAAAAGTCAATGAGAAAATGATTTGTCAAAAAAAGTCACCCACAGACTTTGCCTATTAAAAGAGAATTATCAACGGTTTTGACAAAGAAAAGCGATTCTTTGAAACACCAAAAGTTATTTCACTGGCATTTCTAGGACTAGTACAAGGAATGTGACCAAAATCCGATTAAAGAATCTGTTGGTTCTAACGACATGGTCAACAATCAATATCTAGAAGAAGCTAGGAAAAAGGCATGACTCAAAAGACGGAATTTTAGGTGCAACATCTAGGGTGATGAATTCTACAGATTTCAAGGCACCGCTAGTAGTAGTAAACCATTACCTAGGACCACTCTACAAAAGACTAGGGATTGGCTTGCATCTAAGAGTAGTTGTGCAAAAGAAAATGCTATGCCCTTAGAAAACAACACTAGGAATTCTAAGTCTTTTCGAACAAGAATCAATTTCAAAAGACTGTAGTGACAAAGTTAAAGTCATTGTTTTAAACAAGAATATTGAATTTATCATACTACATGTAAAAATGTATCTTTTAGCTAATCATGATGCATGTGCCTTACAATATCTCAAGAAAGATAATTCTCGTGCCAAGGCACAATCCACTAAGACACCAAATAGAAACAAACCCGTTGACAAGATGAACATCAAAAGGAAACTTTATAGGTGGATCTCTTCGAGACGTAGTTTTTCAAAAATGAGTCTTCCAATGAATCGATAAGAAAACAACTCCTAGATCTTACCTTAGGTGGATTCCCATGGGCAAAGTTTTCAACAACATAGGTCTTAGATGGATTCCCACAGGAAAGATTTTGATACTTGCACCAACACGTATAATAGTGACAATCATTCGGATAAGGAAGTCGGATCCACTACAACCGTTGATAGTGATCACCCTCATCGTGAGGAAACATGTACTTCTAACATCGTTATTTGTGAAAATTCTTCTTCTGTGGATGCAGGTACTTGTAAAAGTGTTGAAGGTTCATATACCCCGTGTGGTAAAGAAGAACTTTATGCCAATTTCGCATGTAGAAATCCTTTTCTAGTTCCACTCTTAACTCCACTTTTACTTGTCCCAACTTAATTTCTCTTTCTTCAAATCTTCTTTGTAAATATCTTTTGAAAAAAAAAAAAACCAAATACAAAAACAGAAAATTTTCAAAAATACAAAAACATTAGAAAATCTAAAATCCAAAAATATTCTTCTCACGACATGTCTCTCGTATAATCGATATTCTGTACGTTTCTAGAAATGTCATTCAACAATGATACGGGCATGTACAGATGCTTGAGCGAGAGTTCTTTAAATGTTTTCTAAAACATGTCGTTTCTCAAAAATTTCTAAAAACACAATGGTTTTCGTATACTTCAGTACGAAACCCGGACTTCAACATAATGGCTTCTAGACACATCAGTTCAGGACCCGTGCTTCAAAGAAAGGAAAGTGCTTATCAAATCAAGGTTTTAAATATTTTTCAAGCACTTTTCCTAAAAATGTAATGGCTTGTAAGTATTTCCGCTTGCAACCCGATCTTTAAAGAAAGGAAAGTGCTACGCAAAAATCGATTTTCATAAATATCGAGCACTTATCCTAAAACAAATGAAGATAATTCTTCTTCAATATCTTCAAAAGATTTTTTAAAATCTTCATCTTACGTACCATTGATTCGAAATCTTTCAAAAGATTTTCAAAATCTCTCACATTTGGTACCAAGATAACTCCTCTAAACCCTTAATTGATTCCAAATTTTACGTAAGAAAATATGCTTTCTTTAAGGGAGTATAAATCTAAAATTGTTCCAAAATTCATGCTAAATCGGTTTCTCTCCAAATGCTTTCCAAAAACATATCTTTTAATCATTTTGTTTCAAAACATCATGGATATGCTATTTTGAGGGGAAAGAAACGTGATTAAAATGTGATCAAAAAGTTTAATGATTGTTGTTTGAATCTCAAAAGAGCTCGACTCGGTTGAAACCAATGAATTGACGAGGAATAATGTACCATTTCGAGAAACTTTCTATGGACTTGACCAGACGGGTAATAATTTCAAGCTAGTTCTCTAGTGATGTAAGCGTGTCTCGAATCGGTCTTGTTCATTTAAAATTGATCAATTCAAAAGTGCGAACTCTACCCTCTCATGCGATTTCGGTTAAAACAATATAAGCACATGTGAAGGGGAGTGTTTCGAAAACAAAACTCTCAAGGTGTTAACAAAATGTTTTGATAATCATAAACACTTTGAGAGATTTTCAAGAAAAATGGTTTTATGGCAACAATAGGACAATCATGGAGTTATAAGGTGACTAAGGATAAGAAATCGGTCCTATGATCCGCCAGAGTCGGAGGGATCTACCAAGGACATCACAAATAGTTAGTATTAGAAGTCCTCGGTATGATTGAAAAAGGAGCAATGTGAGAAAGGAGAAAGAAGGGTTGAAGAATTAAAAGAAATGCAATGAAAAGGGTGAAAAGAAATAGCCCTCCATAAGTCAACCTTAGGGCGAAAACCGGGTTTAATTCATCTCACTCGGTTATCACTAGATGACACCGGTATTGAAGACAAAGGCGTCATGGACCCAAGGTGGACGCATCGCACTAAACCTCTAACCACTCAATTCCTATTAAAAGGATTTGTTTCATTCTCACAGGAACCCTACGTAAACTATTGGCTTTCTCTTAGAGATCGCTGGTATTGAAGAAGGAGACCCTCTCCCTAGTCTTCCGCTCAGGAAAACCAAAATGCACTATTGAGTCTAGAGCCACGAGATTCATTAAAAGATCTCATAGGAACACATGACATGACATCACTTGTTGTTCATCAATAAGGACACAAGTGATATATTCTAGAGTCCTACGCAGACCTTAGCAATCTGCCAAAACATTTATGAGAAGTTTCACATCCGTGATCTTGGTGATTGAATGGAAACTCTGCCGGGGTCAACATCAAGCAACCACGACAAAGCAGTCACTTCGGTAACTCCCGTGGATTACGCTTAGTGTGTCTCAAGCGGTCTACGATCGTGGGGTGATGCTTCATGTACTTCAAATGACTCATCCGAATGTGGGTGTACTTGGTATATCGCGTTATCTCACTTGTGGGACTCCGGTTCGAGAACGGCCTCGTGAGAATTAGAGACGTGTTTTCACACTATCTTTGTTAACACTCTCGAAATTCAAACTTGTAAGTGCCGAATCCGCTTATTACTAACCTGTTTTATGTTTTCTTCTTATGGAAGCTCCGGAGCGGATTGATCGTGCAGATTCTCCACATGCTCATATCAACAACACCTGATAGTTCTCATCAAAATCAAAGGCAACACAAAGTTTAAAGACTCGAGAACTACATCATTGGTAACCCAAAGACAAATAGAAGTGTGAGCATGGTGGAGAAAGGCGTGGAGACACCTAACCAACGAAGTTGACAACGACAGACAACCACATTATCTGATCACAAAGCATGAAGGATCAAAGAATCAAGACTATTTAATATCTACACACAAAGTTCAAGCTCATGGAAAGTAAAGACCTATTCAAGTGGAGCATCTTTTGAATGACCACCCCTTAGGGGGAGATTGTTAGCCTTGATTATTTTTATTAGAAGTGATGGTCATTCACGTTTAGGAACTTTGTAACGTGTGTTAGATATCTTGCTAGAATAGTCAACGGGCTCGTGGATTGGGCTAAGCTAATTGGGCATTAGTTAAGATAAGCTAGCCTTGTATAAGTCTAAGTAACCCAATCCATGTCCAAATCCAAACGAGCCCATGCCAAGCCCATTAGGGCATCTTCTACTTGTACTATAAATACCCCTCAAGTATGTCATTTGAGGGGTGTGCTTGAAAGTGTGTGTGTGTGTGTTTTTCCTTTGAAGCAATATACAACTTATTGTTTTCATTCTTCTCTCTTTCTCTAAACATACATACGAATTCATATTCAAAACACCAAGTTCTTCATCTTTTCTTTCATCTCTACGCATATTCTGTTTGTGTTTAACGTGATATAAGTGTTGGGTTTAGGATGAGGTATATGTGATAAAGGGGTCCTAACAAACTATGAGCAACTTTATGCATTCCTTCTTCAGAATGAGAGACATGCTATGTTGGAAAAAAGGATTCTTGAACAGTTCAAAACCAACCAGGGAGAAACAAGTTTGTCAAATGACTCTACAGCTTTTTACACCAATGTTGGAATTACTACCAAGGCTTCTCAAGTCATACCCACGGGTGACGGAAATCACAAACTCATTCCCGATCCAAGTTTCAAGCAACCTGATGCCAATGCAGTCATGGAACACTTTATCAATCAACTGGCTCTTATGGTTAAACAAAACTTAACCTTCACTCCACATACTAACAGACTTCACACTAACAATGAAATCAGGACTGCTTCCAATCTACACAATCATGCTTTGGTCGAGATGGAAAGGTTACGGTGCAACCACTCAAGGAAGACAATATGAACAAAGAAGAGGTGGAGTAGGAGGAGGTATGTGGAAAATCGAGATAGGGAAGGAATGGAAATCAAGGACAAGCAAAGCCAATTAAGTGCTACAAGCTGTGGTGGTGATGGACATATAGCAAGGAACTGCACTTCTCAAAACGCCTCAAAATGCGAGTACTTCAAAGACAAGATGTTACTTGTGCAAGCTCGGGATAATGGAGTTGTGTTGGATGAAGAGGAGTTGTTGTTTCTTCTCGAGGCAATGCCAAGACATATGATGCGAGATGTGGATGAGCGACCAATTCGGAGATAGGTCATAATCATCGAATGCCTTTCAAGTCGCCGACCGTGATGCATATGACTCGGCGTCGATGATGAACCTACTACACGCAGACAATTTTCATGGCTAGTATTTCTCCAATGGTCTCTCCAAAGGTCCCTCACCACGACAAGCTAGTCCATCCAAAGAATCAATCATCTCGGAGGTATTAAAACTATATGATGATGTTGATGAGCAAAGATACATGACAAAGTACAATCAATCGAAACTTTTGAGTCCGATATTGAAAATATGGGTAATATCAATGTTGGCCCATATGATCAATATGTGAAACAAAGTGAAAGTGAGATTGTACTAAGTGATCATCTTACAGAGCCAATGATGACTATGTTTTGATGAATACACCGCATGTGCCTCGATGATTACATTATCTCCGAATCGAATGCCTATAAAGAACAAGTAGCTATTTATGAACAACGTGCTAAGTTTGAGTTAACCACCCGTGAGCGGAAATGGATGACCAAATCGTACAACTATTAGAAAAAGTAAGTTTAGAGAAGAAGTATTAAAACAAGAGTTAAACTCCTTACAAGAAAAGCTTACTAAAACTACTAAGCAAAACAAGAACTTCAAGAAAATGTTAAAATGCTTAAGCAAGAATTTAGTGCTAAGGAATCAAAACTTTTGAATGATTTTCTAATCTAAAACTTTGAAAACAAGCTTGAAAATAAGTTGTGCGTACAAGGAATACCATTCGATCGCTCACATGATCACTAAGCATAGAGTTCTCGATTCAACCCCGAGTATGGTAAGATAGCAAAAGCAAAAGCTCAAAATGTAATCTATGATGGCAATGAGATTCTTAAACCTCGACGAAACCTAGTTGCATTGAGTGCACCGAGGAAGATAGAAAACTAGATGATGCATCTAGGGAGAAAATGAATAAAAGCTTAACGATCCTGCGTGTAAAGATAAAAACATAACGATCAAACCCCATGATTACACTAAGGAAAATTGGATTTCCTTGAACATGTTTAAGCCTCAAACTCAATTAACCCCGAATGGATCTTTTGGAAGAAAGACATGGATAAGCTAAAAGTTAATGTACTTGTTGAAACAAACACTCCCTTAGGAAAATGCACAGCAGCTACTGTGTATCCTCCAATACACAAATGCATCTAGTTCCTAGATCTATTGCCACTAATAGCAAGACCTTAATCACCTATATGTTGTTTATCACCGTTTGTTGATTTTGAGAAAACACGTAAAAGAGAATCACACCCTCGGGATAACCGAGGGAAAGGGTTTTGAGCAAACTAAAGAATGTTATTTAAGCGAGGTCATGCCTTTCTTCAAACAATTAAAAGGTCAATTTGAGAGTCTTCAAAAGGGATAGATTCGAGATATTAAAGAAATGGAAAAGGAATTTGATGCAATGATAGTTGAAGTCAATGATTATGAACATGAACTCAAATATAATGAAGTTGAAAGAAATAACTTGCACATCTTAAATGAGAATTTGATTTGAGTTTTGTTGCTCAAGATGTGTTTTATCTTTGTTACTAAGCACTCTATTATCGCTTCTCGATTTCATGAATTATCTATTGCATTGAAAGTTTCCCATGATCGTGTCATTGAGCTTGAAAAAAACTCGAAACTAAGTGAGAAAATTGATCGGGATGATCACGATAATTTGGTAAAACATCTTTCTAAACTAGAAGTTGAACATTTTGATTTACAACTAAAATATCAACATCTTAAAGAAAATGTCAAAACCTCAAATATCAAGACATCCTCGGATGTTCTAGAGTTTGATGCGTTTTCGATAAACAAACGTGACGAATGATTCAAGCTCATTGTAACACGATCGAGAAAGTTGAAAGCCCAAATCTCTCAATTAAAGGGTGAAAAGAACAATGTGATTGGCTCCCAAATGCCTCCTCCTTTAGATTCTCGGATTCTCAAACTTTTCATCTTCAAAACTTAGTTAATGCTTTACAACAAGAAAATTTTCTAGAAGAAAATGAAAAGTTAACGACACTTTAAAGAGTTATATGATTCAATGAAAGTCACTCGTGACAAAAACAATGAAAAATAACGTCTTTACAAAAAGAAATTGAGAATTTGAGGAGTCGGGAAAAGGAAACTACCACTTATTTTTAATGAGAATGTTGCATCAAAGTCATCCTCGATCGCAAATATCTGTTATTAAATACATTCCTCCTTATCTTAGGAATAATGAACATGTGTTTCACAACTATTGTGCTCACCTTAAGGATAGTCTAGAATGTCTCCGTGAGATCGTGGAAGAGGATTTCTTAAATAAGCCTCTTGATAGAGAAATTAGGTTTGCTTGCATTCGAGCCAAACGATCTCAAGAGTCGCTAGAATGTTTAATAGCAACATGTCCTAAAACCTTAGGTACGAAAGGAAAAGTCGTGATGCCTTGTTCTATGCCTAGTGCCAAGCATACAAACCATTCTATGCCCGCTTTAAGAGAGTGAACACTAATGTGCCTTCAAGTAGTTCGAGATACCGCACGTCTAATTCGGGAATGCAAAAGTAGATCAACCAATTAATGTTCCCATAATTCCCTCACAGAGTAATATGACATTAAAGCAAGCGGGTCAAAGCCTCCGAGGCAATAACAAGCAAGATAGGACCTCAAAGCTAAGAATGTGCATTGGAAGAGTAGAAGACCAACCTAGGAACTTTAAGTTTGAGTTGAATAAAGCGAATCGTGTTGATTCTAGTATTAGCCATAGGCGCTTGTAATTAATTCAAATTCGATACTATCGCAAACCATGTAATGATGATTTGCTGAATTACATTACTAATCTCGAATGTGGTGTGAATGATTTGCCTAATGTTGTTAAATGCCCTACTAAAATTGTTAATGTTAAAATTCAAGCTAAAAAGGCAAAAAGGAAAGGCGAAAGAAAGTTAGAAAGCGGTGGAAACCCACAGAAGGAAATTTAGTAATATAGGTTATCAATGGATACCTCTTGGGGCGTAAGGTTAATGAGTTTGGCCCTAATTTGCTAAGTCAATGCCCACTAGAAAATGGATGCCTCTTGGTAGAACTATTCCTTAAGAAGTGAACATACTTTGAATAGGTCAAATATGGACACTAGCATCGCATCTATTTCTAATGAGTCCATTGTTTCTACCTCTTATGTGGGTGTTCCAATCATCATTACTAACCAAATGGAACCTATTCTTGCATGGGGATCCCAATTATCCAGCTTATCCATTCTTGTCTGTGTTCAACTGCAGATCGTTCAAATCGCTACGTGGTACCTAGACTCAGTTGTTCCAAGCATATGACCGGAGACCGGTCACGGCTCATGAACCGTGAGCAAATTCATCGGAACTGTGAGATTCGAAACGATCATTTTGGTGCTATTATGGGTTATGGAGATTACGTGGTTGGAGATAGTGTGATTTCGGGGTATATTATGTTGAAGGTCTTGGACATAATCTATTTTACATCGACAATTTTGTGACTCGATTTAGAAGTGGCCTTGAAAACATACTTGATTTGTTAGAGAACTTGATGGTGTGGAACTTCTCGGAGGAACTCGTGGTTCAAACCTATACACCATCTCTATCAAAGATATGATGAAATCTTCACCCATCTCGCTTCTGTCAAAGGCTTTCAAAACTAAGTCATGGCTATGGCACCGTCGTCTCAATCACTTGAACTTTGGTACCATAAACAATCTTTCCGAAAGGACTTAGTAAGAGGATTACCCAGTTAAAGTATGAAAAGATCATCTTTGTTCAACTTGCCAATTGGGAAAAAGCACAAAATATGCCCACAAACCAAAACCCCAAACTCGAGAATGGAAGTTCTTCATACACTTCATATGGATCCGTGCGGACCAATGAGAGTGCAAACGATAAATGGGAAGAAATACATTCTAGTAGTTGTTGATGACTACTCTCGATTTACTTGGGTAAAGTTTTTGAGGACAAAGGATGAAACTTCATATGTCATCATCAAACTTATCAAACGACTTGATTCGACTCAACAATATTGTTAGAATTGTTCGAGCAGACAATGGCACGAGTTTGTTAACAAAGACTTAATTAAGTTTTATGAAAGTGTTGGAATCACCGTCAAAGAAGTGTTCCACGAACTCCTCAATGTAATGTGTAGTTGAAAGACGAAATCGAACTCTTGTGGAAGCCGCAAGAACAACGCTAATTTATTCAAAGGTTCCAATGTTTCTATGGGCTGAAGCCATTGCCACTGCTTGCTACACCCAAAATCGTTCCCTTATTCACACCTCTCATGGAAAAACTCCATATCAACTTGTCCATAAACGAAAACCTGATCTATCCTACCTTCGTGTGTTTGGTGCTTTATGTTACCCAACTAATGACGGTCAAGATTTAGGTAAACTAAAAGCTAAAGCGGACATTGGATTATTTGTAGGGTATGCACCAAATAGAAAAGGATACCGAATCTACAACAAGAGAACCCGAAATATCATGGAAACAATTCACGTTACGTTCGATGAGTGACCGGTCATATGGCTCCGTGACAATCCGCCTGACCCGCATTTCAACCTTTATCCAAGAGTCCTATCGGTTCTACTCTTGTCTCTAATCCTCACCAACAACTCCGTATGAACCTCCTTGAGAAGATGATTTGAAGAAATTATTTGATCCAATGTTTGATGAACACTATGAGCCAAGTGCTAATGATATGTCGGTTCCATCAATGAGGTCGCTTCTATCCTGTCAATGAAGTTAACCCTTTGGTTTCAATGTCATTAAGTCAAGAAGCACTTCTTCGATCACTCTGTCTCATTAACAAATCATCAATCATCGAGTGTACACAATGGAAATGTTGTCTTTATTACGGATGATGAAAACCCTTTGCTTCTCCGGAAGATGAACCTTTGAAAACATATTTGCTCTCGAGTCATCATCTTAACCATCTTCATCAAGAGATATAAACTCGCTACTTGGGTTCCTTAACAACAACCACATGAACATCTTAGGAAATGGACACATGATCATCCATCGGAGAACATCATTGGAAACCTCTCGTCCAAGATCCACACGGAAACAACTTGCAACCGATGCCTTATGGTGCTTCTTCAACTCCGTACTCTCTAAGATCGAACCAAAAGGCGTGAAAACGCCATGAATGAAGACAATTTGGTTCAATGCCATACAAGAAGAAATTCATGAGTTTGATCGACTAGATATATGGGAATTAGTACCTACTCCAGTTGTGCAATGATCATTGCTCTAAAGTGGATCTTCAAAGTAAAACTTGATGAGCATGGTGATGTTTTAAAGAACAAGGCTCGATTGGTTGCAAAAGGATACCGTTAAGAGGAGGGTATTGACTTTGAAGAATCATTTGCTCCAGTTGCTCGTATCGAGGCAATCGGAATCTTCTTGGCTAATCTTGCAAGTAAGAACATGGTAGTATATCGGATGGATGTAAAGGCGGCTTTTCTTAATGGAGATCTTAAAGAAGTCGTATCGTCGACCAACTGAAGGCTTTGTGAATCGAGCATCCTACTCATGTCTATCATTTGAAGAAGGATCTTTACGGCTTGAAGCAAGCTCCAGGGCTTGGTATGATACGCTATCAAAGTTTCTTCTATCCACCGGATTCAAAGAAAGGAGCAGTTGATCCGACATTGTTCACCGAAAGTCGAGCAAACATTTAATTCACGTTCAAATATATGTTGATAATATCATTTTGCCTCAATGACCCCAATGAATGTGACCATTTTTCAAGTGAAATGGGTTCTAAATTTCAAATGTCAATGATGGGACAAATGTCATTTTCTTGGGATTACAAATTTCACAAAGTCCGGAGGCATTTTTATAAATCAATCTAAATATGCAAATGAGATTTTAAAGAAATTTTGATTTGATTCTAGTGACCTGTTGACACTCCCATGATAGAGCGTACTAAAGCGGATGAGGACCACTCGGGGATCATGGTAGACCAAACGAAATATCGTAGTATGATTGGATCCTCGATGTACCTCACGCCCGAGACCGACATTCTGCTCACTGTTTGCATGTGTGCTAGATATCGAGCTAAGCCTACCAAAAGCACCTTGAAGCGTTTAAGCGGGTCTTCGGTATCTCCAAGGAACCATCAATATGGGACTTTGGTACCAAGGACACCGGTATGTCACTAACGACCTATGCAGATGCCGATCATGCAGGATGTCAAGATACACGTCAAGTACATCCGAGGTGCTCGCTTTTGGGTGATAAGCTTGTGAGATGGTCTTCAAAGAAGCAAATGAGTACTTCTATTTCCTCTACAGAGGTGAATACATAGCCATGTCATCTTGTTGTGCTCAAATCCTATGGATGAGATCTCAATTGTCTAACTATGGCTTTGAATTCAACAAAATCCTCTCATCTTGTGATAATAAAGTGTTATTGCTCTCATGCAACAACGCACAACACTCAAGAGCAAAGCACATCGACATTCGACATCATTTCATCGGGAGCAAGTAGAAAGCGGTGTGGTGGAACTCTATTTTGTGAGGATGAATATCGCTTAGCGTACATCTTCACCAAAGCTCTTCCTAGAGAACGTTTTAGTTTATCCTCCCGACTTGGTCTAAAGAGTCTACAACCGAAACACTCAAACGTCTTCAAGAGGAAGGCGAGGAGTAAAGGTCTTTTCATCTATCTCTTGTAAATATCTTTTCGAAAAGCAAAATAAAAATTACAAAACCTTCAAAAGCAAATAGAAAAATATAAAACTTTCAAAATCCATAAAATTTGAAAAATCTTGAAAATTCCAAAAAAAAAAAATAAAAAATAAAAAAATATTGTCGTTTTGTCATGATTTTCTCGATTCGTCAAATATCTACGATCTTTGTGCTGTCATTCAAAGAATGACACGGGACTTTAGATGTTGTTTGAATATTAAAAAAAAAAATCAAAAAATATTTTTGGGAGAAAGTGAAACAATGGTTTATTGTCATTTCAGGTAATAACCCGCTTTTCAAAGAAAGAACAGAGCCATGCTTTATTTTGTTTCTCAAAACTCATGCTCTGATTTTATAAACAATTACTTACTATCTAAGGAAAACTAATTGCTTTGAAAAATAACTTGGACTCTATTTTTGAAAATTATCTGGACTTAACGTTTGTCAAAAATATCTATCTCTCAATCAACAACATATGTCATTGATTGAGAGGGAGAATGATTTCAATTAAATCAAAAGGTTACTCGTCATACAATTGTTTTGAAAAAATAATCATGCATGTTTAATCAATGGAGTTTAAAGTCTCAAAATCCGATCCTTATCAGTTAAAACGTTTTCATAATCAAGTCACAATTCTCTTTAAAAGCTTTCAAAATCAATTTAAATCTACAGAGATAAAAAATCTCAAATGATTTGATAATTGTGATCGGGGGAGAATTTGTGATTTAAATTGGATTTAAACTGATAATTTGGTAAATGGTTTTATAAGGATGTACAACCTCTCCTTCCCACATGTGGCAAACGATTTCAAATTTTCCATACACATGTTGAGGGGGAGCATCTATCTTAGACCACAAAGATTTGAAATGTGATCAATTTATTTCAATGTGCAGTCTTTTCCTAATATGTGCAAAACACCTTCAAATATCTATGCACATATTGAGGGGGAGCAACTATTTTGAAAACCAAATTCTTTATATAACTACTCTTAGATGCAAGCCAACCCCTCAAAGATGAAAATTATTTCTATTACAAAATGATGCTTGATGCACATGTTGAGGGGGAGCTCTTGTTTTAAAAATATCAAAAACAATTCAGGTACAAAATGCTTTGATAATATATCACAAGTATATGGATTGATTTTCAAATGGTTTTCAATTGGTTCCAATGGCAGATGAACAAAACCAAATAGACCGACCAATTTTACCTTATGTATGGTGATATAAGGACGATAAGGTTAGGTATTTGTTCCCATGATCCGCCAGAATCGGAGGGATCTACCAGGACAATCCACTAGATAGTGTAGAAGTCCTTAGGTATATTGAAAAAGAGAAAATGAGATATGGGAAGAGTGCGGACTAAGGCCGAGCTAGTCTTGGAATAAACCCAACAAGGTTCTAGTTATGAAGTCTCGGTAAGCACTAAAGGGTTGAAGAATGAAAAAGAATTGAATGAGAAAAGGGTGAAAATAAATAGCCTTCCAATTATTCAACCTTAGGCGAGATACCGGGTTCAATCCATATACTCTCGGTGGTTACCAAGGTAACATCGGTATTGAAGACAAGACGTCATGGACCCGATGGACGACCGCACTTCAATTTCCCAAACCACTCAAGTTCCTCCGAAAAGGACTTGTTTCATTCTCACGGGGAACCGACATAATCTATCGACTTTCTCTTAGAGATTGTTGATATTGAAGAAGGAGACCCTCTCCCTAGTCTCCAAAATAGGATCCAAATATGCAAAATTGAGTCTAGAGCCACAAGATCATCTAATAAATCTCTTTAGGACACTGTCAATGAAGACTCTCTGTTTTACACAATGTGGAAAGAGAGATTATATCTTATGAGTCCTACGCATTATCCTTGTGGTATTGCCAGAACATCTGAGTGATATGCAAACATATTCACAATGAAGATGGAAAGCCTTCGAGCCAACATCAAACAAGCTCACGGTGGTTGGCATGTGAGATCTATTCAATAGATCAACCATGTGACAACCGAATGTAAACAATGGGCGATTCAATCTTTTGAATCAATCACGGTTCGAGTTATGGATTGACGGATACCTTTGAAAAACCGGTCTTGGTGCTTAAAAACTCTTTTCTTTAGCACATCGATCGTGTACAAATATTTCAAAATAAAAGGTGTTTATGGTTGATAATTGATTTCAATTAAAACCTTCGTTGTCTTGCAAAAACAATTTCTATTGAGCGATACACGATTATTTTCAAATATCTTCTTATCAATCGGTGAATCTCAATTATTGGTTCACTCACTCCATGTTGTCTTCTTTGAGACGTTCGGTTTGAGAACGACTAGAACAAATGCGAAACCCCATCAAGGAAATTCTTCAATTATACCGATCACGAGCGAGATTTGTCTTGATCAACGGGAACCGTGGGCCGTGTACCTTAATTCAACGAAGTGATCAAAGACACTTTCGTGCGCTTTATTGCTAATCGTTGTATGCAGTTCGCCCAACGCTTGCGGTGATCGTAATGAAGCGGTCAATCCATAGCCGCATGCTCACACAACACATTCATTTCTAAAGAAATCATGATTAGTGCATCAATGACTCGATATTTTCACTCCATGCTTCGCCACGCTGCCGCCAATATCATGAATCAACAAAAGCTTCCGCTACTCGATGAGAATATATCATGATCCGAATGTGAGCATGTCGGTCCAAATGTCACAACATCACATAATACCAACACCACAATGGAAGAGTCGAGATTTATGTTTCTTGATGATCTCAAAGTCGGCTCAAAACTCATTATCACATGGATCGCTTAAAGACCTCCACATTGATTATCCAAACATGCAATAATGAAGAATCAATGACTACGAGCTACAAAGCAAAGAACATTAACAAGAATCCAAGAACAATCTAATTGTAATATCTGTTTGTATTCTATGTATTTTTAGGTGACCTCCTTGGGGGAGATTGTTAGGATTTAGTAAATCCAGTTATTAAAGAGTCGACCACCTCAAGTATATGTAATCGTTAGAAAGCTCGTAGTCGTAGATTAGTTAATGTTTAGTAGTATTTAGTTAAGTAACACCGTAGGGGACGGACGGGTCTTTATCCACTGTATGCCTGATCTACAGCCCGTAGGTGGCGATTTATGTAAGTACTATAAATACTCTCTACCTCCCAAGGTAGAGAGTTGGAGATCATAATAAGATTTTTCTTTCTCTCACTAAAGTTCCCAACCTCTAACTTTCTCTCTCTAAAACCTCTTTTATACGCCTCTTTGATTATTGGTTTAGTGTGTTTGTGAAATCCAATATGTTACAAATATGTTTATACATTGCTTGACGCCGTCGGGCTTTAGTCCCGATGCCGTCAGGTTGTCTTGACAGAAAGAGTCCGATGCCTTTTCCGGAAAAAAATCTAGAAAAATTACTTCTTTAAAGACCTGGAAAAATTCCTGCAAAACATCCATTGTGACTAGATACAAGTATTTGACTCTAACAAATATACAAATATATATGATTTCAATTATTATTAATCTCATGTTCATAATAGCTCTAAAAACACATGTGATCTTCCCTACACTTATCTTTTTGTAAAATACCTTTATATGCAATTAAGACAAAGTTAAAAATAAAATAAATCATTTTCACAAAGTAAACATGAGAATTAAGCAATAATGAAAAATATAGATAAAACACACAAATGAAAAACAAACATGCATACAATTAAACATGAGTTGCCTCCCAAGAAGTGCTTTTATTTATTTATGAGTCTTGTAGCTAGACTCGAAGCCATACCCTACGAGACTTCATTACCATCATATTCTTTACTCATTAGGTCGTCATCATTGATTTTATAATGTTTCACACGTCATCCGTTAACTGTAAATTCCTTTCCATCGTCATCGAATAACACGACGGTTCCACCTCTTTTTGCCTTTTTCACCATATAAGGGTCACACCACTTTGGCTTAAGTATTCCTTGGGGTGATTTTAATCTTGAATTAAAAAAGTGCACCTTGTCTCCTTCCGCAAACTGTTTAGGGCTCTTGACTCCTTGGTTATCCCCTTTTGTACCATTATCATTATTTCCCTCGTGATGGTTCCCGCAAGATCTTTCTGTGGCGTAGTTATGCCTGATTATGTGTTTATCACATTTCCATTCTCCTAATTCAATATCCTTATCCTTGTATTCCCTAATCTTTTCTTCCCATTCAATTATTTTTCTCCTAACAATGCAATTGTGAATTTGTGAGTCATGATCATCCCGTCTCTTCTCCTTGAACTTTATAGGGTGTCTCGGAACTATAGGTATCCTAACTTTGCCTTTTCCACTCTTAAGTATCATAACAACCTCACCGCATTTGATTGTTGCTTTGGAGGTGGCTAAGAAAGGTGTTCCAAGAATGAGGGGCATGTGTTCATCTTCCTCAATATCCACAATCGTAAAATTTGGTACAATCTTAGGTAGTGACCTATAGTTGACAATGGTTTTCTTATTGACTTCATCTTCACTAAGTTGACAATGGTTTTCTTATTGACTTCATGTTTAAGGTAGTGCCCTACAGTCTTAGGTTTATCTGTAACAACCCAAAATTTGGAACAACAGAAGACTTAATCAAGCTTTCGGGTGCTAGTGGTTTGGTACACAACACAAGCATAGGAAAATAAGATAGCATAAAACGTTTCATAAACCAATCCGATATTTAGTTATTTGGTTACATTTATTCAAAATACTGAAAATTAAGGCCCAAACGAAAACACGAGTTAGGTCCACAATTATTATCAGATTTTTGGAATGATCCTCCAACCATGCCCTTTTGCCAAGCCTCCATGAAACAAGCAATTTGAACATCATCTTAGTTACTTGAGAAATCATGCTAAAAAGGTCAGCGAACGCTGGTGAGTTCATAGGTTTAATCATAAATTCAGTAGCGGACCTCATAGAGTTTATTTGCTATGTGATACTAAGTTAGATATACATCAAACATTCCAACAATATTCCTTCCAATAGCGCAACGAGATCTCAGCAGGGCCCCAAATGACTCTAGCTAGGTACCATGGCCATAGCAAAGCATAACGCAAAGTTACCCTTGTCTTGATCAAAAGTAGATACTTATTCTTAGCTAGTACCGATGCTATTGCAATGGATTTCTACCTAGTCTAAGTCAACATCTACCACATATCTATCCTTCACTAGTCAACACATAAGCAAATCAAAAAGTAGTGGCAGGTCTAAGAAAATATTTTGCATGCTTTCTCACCTCAATTTAAATAAAACATAGTTAAAAAGTGGGGCTATGAAACTCACCTCGATCAAGCAAAGCACAAATAACCAATAGCAGAAAGCAGATAAGCAGCTAACACAGCTCGACAACTATTGACTCGGCACAACCTATTAATATAGATCCCTCTTTAATACATTCCCAATTCAATATTTTCTATCCCCGAATATGTTCCATTTCTATTTCCCTAAAAAATATCTCGTTCTCAAATTAGTTAGAAACGTTTGGTATCATCGTATGTTGTGTCGGGTCAACGAGACTCAAGTGAATGCACTCTACTAAAGACAAATGCACAAACATGAAAACTCAATGCAACCACTATGTGATAAGCTTTATAGTTTAATAATTTTTAAAATAAATCTTTAGGACTTATCGAATTCGTCAACTCGATAAATACAACCATTTATTTATCACACTTATTATTCCAAAAACCAATCACAATCCTAATGAGTCATAAGGATAAGTTTTCCATTAATATATTCATTCGATGTACATAACGGGCTCTTATTGGATTCGTCAACCCAATAAGTCCGTTATCTACGTTGGTTTAATATAGTAATGTCAAGTCATCCGCAACCCGTGCAAATTCCAAAATGATCATTAAATACTCAATAATGACATATTTAGGTAAGCGTGCCCTCGAAACATTTTATAACTCGTTATTATAAACTTTTCCATTTTAAGTCGTTAGTTCCTTTTTTAAATATCAAATAACAAGTTATTTCTTGTTGTTAAACACTTAATATAAGAACTTATTAATAGTTTTCTTTTCTAGTTTTATATATGTTTATATATATTGAATTAAGTTTCAATTTACGTTTGAGTTATTATCCGTCTCGAGTTCACAAGTCCGAGTCATGACTCGGCTTTTATATGTCATATCATCCAATAATAAATTAAAGTCCATGTTACGGCGTTGTCGGGTCAACCGAGACTAAAAAGTCGTGGTAACACCGATATTGCACAAAGTTCACATATAATATATATCAAGTCCAAAATAATAATTTCATCCGTTACCGACCCTAAACCTACTTGTTCGGCAACTCAACCACAATCCCAATCAATATCCATATCAACTCTACTTTCAATCCCAACATCAATCTCAACATCAAACTTCATTCAAAACCAATGCCAAGACCCATTTTAAGTTCCTTTTTAAATATCAAATAACAAGTTATTTCTTGTTGTTAAACACTTAATATAAGAACTTATTAATAGTTTTCTTTTCTAGTTTTATATATGTTTATATATATTGAATTAAGTTTCCAATTTACGTTTCGAGTTATTATCCGTCTCGAGTTCACAAGTCCGAGTCATGACTCTCGGGCTTTTATATGTCATATCATCCAATAATAAATTAAAGTCCATGTTACGGCGTTGTCGGGGTCAACCGAGACTAAAAAGTCACGGTAACACCGATATTGCACAAAGTTCACATATAATATATATCAAGTCCAAAATAATAATTCTCATCCGTTACCAGCCCTAAACCTACGGTTCGGCAACTCAACCACAATCCCAATCAATATCCATATCAACTCTACTTTCAATCCCAACATCAATCTCAACATCAAACTTCATTCAAAAACCAATGCCAAGACCCTAATGGTATCGGTTTAACCCACGGCTACAACCAACGAACCAAATGGACCCTATTAGTCCTTGGTTTTCCCTCAACTCCAACCAAATCAACAACCACCGGACCTTCTTGGTCCCGGTCAACTCCAACAACAATAACAAAAATAACAACAACCAAAACCGGGCCCTTAGTCCTTGTTTGCTCTCGGCTCAAACCCAACGAAACTAAACCAGACCCTAGTGGTCATGGTTCGTTACCAACGCCAACAACATCATTCCAAAACTCCAAATCCAAATCAAACATAACATAAACATAAACAATAATAACACACGACACAAACACGACACACTCACGATACCAAATCTTTTATTCATTTTTATTTACTAAAACTTGTTTTCCATTCATTTTCCACTTAACCCGAACCAAAAACATAACCATCGTGACTTGGAGGTCACTAAACGAGTGTGGAACTCATTTTTCTCACCTTCTTTCTTCCCGATCTAGGTGTGAAATGACGAAACAATAATATTGGCGGCGCGTTAGGGTGGTTTGGGTGGCGGTGGTGGTGAGAAATGGCGCATGGAGTAGGTATAAATGGAGAGGAGGTTGAGACAAGTGTTTTGGTGGTGGTGGTGGTGGTGTTGTATGCTCAGCGGTGGCGACTGTGTGGTGACTTGCAGGCGGCGGCGACGGTGTGATGATGGTGATGAAATAAAAGGGTGGGAGGTTTTATATTTTCAACAAAGACTATATGTGTAATTTATTTGGAATGGGGGGGGCCATAATAAACCACAAGGACCAATGTCGTACTTTTTATTAACTTTCCCGAAACAATGTTAACGGCTCATAAATTTTATTAGTCGTGTCCGATAAATATTATAAATTGCGCCATCATTCTTAATTATATTTTTCCATTAAAGTTTATCATAAATATGTCTATTTTCGTTTAACGAGTTCAACGTTACTATTTCTCATGTTTTTAGGTGTTTATTGTGCCGACTCTGTTAGGATTTAGAAAATCCATATAGAAGAGTCGGTCACCCCGACTATAGTCTAGCATAAGTTAACACCGTGGAAGAAGGGCGGGTCTTTACCCACTATACACCTGATCCACAGCCCGCTCGGGGCGTATTATATAACTATATAAGCCCTCTCCCACCAAGGGAGATGGTTGGATGTTCTTTGCAATCTAACATTTCACATTTCACTTTCTCTCTCTAGCATCTCATTTCTCTCTTGTTTCTCTCCCTAGAAATACATGATCCATACTATACACATATCTTGTGTTATGATATTAATTATCCTTCAATTGGTATCAGAGCCCATGGTTTGATTAGCTAGGTTGTATGTGCGTTTTCTTGGTTGGTTTAGATTAAAAAGTTAATTGGAAGGTTTTTGGTCATATTATTGGCTCTCTTTGATTCTCACGTTTGTGGTGTTAAAGTAAGTGTTTTTAGGGTAGTTATAACCTTCTAGAATCAAGTTGTGCAAAAGAAACCAAGCAAAAATGCTCAAAAGGGTGATTTTTAGGTGTTTTAGGTGAAAAAGTAACTTTTTTCAAAGTTGCGGTCTGACACTCGGAGTGGCTTCTTGGTTGCCATTTGAGGTCTGCTTTTCGATAGTGACATTTTTGTCTCTTGCGGTTTGACTTCTGCGGTTTGACAGCTGCGATTTGACAAGTTACGATTTGAGTCACTACGTTTTGAGGTTTGCGATTTGGTCTTGCAGTTTGATACATGCGGTTTGATATTGCGATTTGAGCCTGTGTTTTGACGATTGCGTTTTGGGTATATGCGGTTTGAGAATTGCCATTTGATAACAATTACGATTTGAGAGACTGCGATTTAAGGGGTTGAGATTTGAGTTATTTGAAGACAAATCTTGAGTTTTGTCTAGGAGATACCCTGCCCAAATTTTTTCTTGGACTGCAATTTGATTCAAACTTTACCAAATCACAATTAAACGACAATTCACCTAATCCAAACATATTAGTATCAATTTTAACAAACAATCAATAATCATTGAGTCGATCCAACTGTTATCATAACACGCTCAAGTTAAAATTATTTCATCGTCTCTTAAAGGTTTTGTTAAATTCCATAAACGTCAACATGATGCCTAACACTCCAGATTCAGTGATATCTGAGGTACTAAAATTGTACGACGTTGTTGATGATCATAAGAGTCATAACTATGCATAATGGTTAAACATGATTAAGTCGGCTAATGATAATGTGAGATCTTCATGCTTAAGTTCATCAGAGAGAGAGAGAGTTGCACCCTTTACAACAACTGCAAGATCATGCAAAGGATAGTTGCATTGAACCTTTTCGACAACTTCATTCACACCTCACAGTACTTTTATGGGGAACTGGATTCAAGATGGGATTTGTACGAGCATTTAAGACATTTTTCTGTCAAGATGTACAGACTTTCATGGGCACACTATTCTTGAACTTAGAGCAACTTGAACTACAACTTGACAAAGAAAAATTTCAAGAAGCCGGATCCAAGGCTGCACTTCAGGTGATTGATAAGGATTTAAAACATACACTTTTAAGGGGTCATTTAAGCCTTTAATCGCCCACTTTTATATCCGTTACTGCTTAATTTCGTTCTTTTTCACTTTTTAGGTCTCTTGGAAGCAAAATGTTGGAATGATGCATTTTTGGACGAAAAGAAGTGAATATATGAAGAAAATGGCTAACTCAAGATCAAAGACTCTCAAGCTCCTGGAATTACACCTGACGGCCTCACAATCCGTGGGCGACGCCGTCTCTATCTACGTAATTAATTTTGCGACGACTCAGTAGCCTTTTTGCTAATTTACACCTGACTGCGTCAGGCTTTGAAGAGTAAGGGCGTCACAAAGACTTTTCCTCTCAGACGGCCTAGACAGATTCAGACGATGTCACTGCTGAAGACTGACGGTGTCACAACCACAACGTGACGCCGTCCCAATGATGACTACGGCGTCCCAACTATAAGGTGACGCCGTCGCAGTTGTAAAACTATATATAGAAATTGAATTTTTAGAATTTTGGGAGGTAGACTTGTGGAGTAAAAACCTAAAACGACTTAAGTCTGGTTTGGACAGTATCTTAGGGTTCTCATACCCTATTTTACATCAAGATAAGTAATTTACTTCATTGATTTCATTATGTCTTCGATTGTATATGTGTATGCTTGCATGTTTAACATGTCCGGCTAAATTTCTTGTGTGTTTGCTTAGATCTATGAAACCTAGTTATTGATTATTGATTGGTTGTCTCTTATCTTAATTGTAATTGGCTTAGGATTGTACTAGGCTATCATTGTGTTTTTAATGCTTGAGTAATCTTTGTGAACCTTAGTTTATAGTCACTTAGTGGAATTGTAGACTAAACATCCAAAGATAACCTTAGTGTTAGTTTATGAATCCTAGAGATTTCGTAGGCAATAACCTTAAGGTATTTTCGAAGAGTTAGCGATAAAAGCATTCCCTACGACCTTAGAAAATACAACGCATTAAGAATAAGGACGTGACAATTCAACCACCAATAAAAGATAACTAGGTAGTAATAGTATCTAGGTAGACACATTTTTAATCATCATACGAGCACACATCAATAGTCATAGACTACCCCTTAGTTTAGATAGTTAGATAAGTAGAGTAATTGGTAGAAGTACCAACAAGTCCAAACCTCGAGATTTTACCCTTAGCTTTCTAAAAAATATAAAAAAGATAAAAAATAATCTTCCTCAACCTCAAACTTAACGTAGTACACTTCTCACTAGCATTTCTATTCCACTAGAGAAAGACATCAATATCCAAGGCTTACCCAATACTACACTACAACGATTAGGTTCACTGCTTAGGGTGTTGAAAAACTTGTTCGACAAAAAGAAAGTTCCTTTGACCCCGAACGCGTTATACACACATCTAGTTTTTGGTGCCACTGCCGGGGAATAGAATAGCTAGTTTGATTTCTATCTCATTTTTAGCTTCCTCATAGTCTATCCCCCTTTTTTGTGACTTTGTTAGTAATCCCATCACTTTTCATCATGGAAGGTGATAACCCACCACCACTCATCGACCCACCAATCATTGACCCGCCAAGAGGCCGTACTCTTGGTGAATACTCTAGACCAATCCACCAAGGCTATAGGAATACTATTGAGATCCCCGATCAAGCTCAAAATACAGCCCTGCGATCCGACACCATCCGGTTGGTGAAAAACAGATGTGCATTCCATGGACTTCTTTCCGAAGATCCTAATCAGCATCTCAAGGATTTCCTTTAAATCGTTGATTCCATCGACCTTGATGCTACCACACGGGAGACCACGCGCTTGCGTCTCTTCCAATTCTCTCTACGGGACCAAGCTAGTAATTGTCTTGAGCGACTTTCCGCCGGATCCATCTCAAGTTGGGATGATCTTACTACTCGTTTCCTTGCCTAATTTTACCCACTAGGGAGAACTACTAAACTTAGGAATGAAATCTTGATGTTCCAACAACGTCAAGGTGAATCTCTCTACGAGGCACGAACTCGATTCAAGGACTTGCTCCATAAAGTCCCTCATCACGGCATCGATCTTTGGCTTCAAGTCCAAATCTTTTACGATCATGTTAACTTCTCAACTAAGTAATCCATCGACCAAGCGGCCGGTGGCAAACTTAGTGATCTCACCGGCGGAAGAATCGTGGGGTACAATTGAGGACCTTTCCCTCTATGACAACGAAAGTTGGAATGACCCTCGTGAGTTGCCCAAAACTGTCAAGGCAATCTCCTTGCCTCCTATTGACTCACAACCTTCCAATCGTAGGATGCTCGAACTTGAAGATCAAGTCAAATTCCTAATGAGCTCCTACGAGAATCCTAAGTCTTTCCACCAAGTGAGAAAAATCACTCTACCTTGTGAGTTATGTAGTGGTCCCCACGACACTCGTGATTGCACAAGACTCCTCGAACAAGCTTTTGCGGACTATGCCTCCACACGTACCGATGGAGCAGGAGAGAAGTGGTACACTTTCAAGCCCGAACAAAACAACTTAGGAAATTCCTACAACCCCTCATGGAGAAATCACCCTAAGCTTAGGTGGAGCCAAAACTCAAACCCGCCCCAAAACTCATCTAGTCCACCCAATAGGTCCAACCCTCCAAATACCGGGAATTCCACTAGTCTTGAGGCAATTGTGTCGAGATTCATGTCATCTCGAAAAACTCGATTGACTAAACTTGAAGCCGATTTCAAGCAATGACAAGGTGAGATGACAAACTAGCTCGACGCCCTTTTAAAAGCCTTCAATGACCGGGAAATTGGAGCACTCCCGAGTGACACTATAAAGAACCCGAAAGTGAATTCGATTTCATCGACTTCATGTTCTCGCTCAACTTAGGAGAGTGCATATCCATGCCCTTCGCACCCGAAAAGTTCACCCGGTCAATGCCATCAACACGGGTTCCAAGCGATCCCTCATGAAGTACCAAGAACCCGAACCATTGGTCCAACCAACTCTTGAGAAACCCGTCAACCAAGAACCCAAACCTAATCTAAAAGAGGAGTACAAGGAACTCCACCAAGAAAAATCGGTTCTTGAAGTCTTGGCTCATGATCGTTATTATAATGCATTAAAAGAAAAATATGAGCAAGAACTTAAGTTAGGAGAACATGGGTCCGCATTTGTGCAAAATAAGTTACCTAAGAAAATAGATGATCCCGGGCTATTCATTCTTCCGTGCAGGCTTGGAAATTCCAAACCTTTTGACACTTTAGATGACTTAGGATCAAGCATCAATCTTCTTCCGTTGTCCCTCCATAGAAACCTTAGCCTAGTAAAGATAGAACCAATGGAAACCATCTTAGGTCTAGTGAACGGTAGTATGGCGTATCCGGTAGGGATAATAAAAGATATGGTAGTACACCTAGGTCAATTGACTCTTTTGGCGGATTTCCATGTGCTAGACATGAACAAAGACCCGACATGCCCATTGTTAGTAGGAAGAGGATTCTTAGCTACTGCTAGTGCCATAATTGATTGTAAGATGTCTAAGATAGTGGTAGAAGAAGGGAATGCTAGGTCAATTTATGATGTCAAGAAGCATATCTACTACAAAGAGGAAGAAATTCCCTACGAGATCATGTTGGATAGAAAACCATCTAGATATGGACCTTGGACTAGTAAAGATTTTATAGGTCCTTAACGACCTTTCTATCTAGAGGAGGCCTTTGTAAGTTACTAAACTTTCCATGAGCAAGAATTGGCTAGGGATATGGAAGTGACCCGTTCAAGGATGCCTTAGTGTTTAGGAAGATGACCGAGTTCCTAGGAACCTTGCCCGTTAATCTTAACATGAATAAGTGGAAAGTTGAGAGTGAAAAGCCTAAGCATAATTGGAATTGGGATAGACCACCTAATGATGGAAATGGAGAATGGCACATTAGGATGACAATCTATGACCCCGATGGAGAAAAGTTTGAAAAGGCATACCGGACTAAGTGTAACACTAGGAACTTAAAAGATAAGTTTGATCCCTATGACATTCTTGGGGATAAACTTACTTACATAGGTACGTAGGAGCACGACTTCGAGTCTAGCTACAAGACTCATAAATAAAGAAAAGCTCTTTGTGAGAGGCAACCCATGCTTAATTGTTTGCTTGTTTGTGTGTCATATATCTTTTCATTATTGTATGTTCTCATGTTTGAATTTGTGAAAATGCTTTATTTTGTCTTTAACCTCGTCTAAATTACATATAAAGGTATTTTACAAAAAGGATAAGTATAGGGAAAATTACACACGTTTTCAAAAGAACGTACACATGAGAACTACGATTATTGAAAATGATATATATGTGTTTTTTTAGAGTCAAATGCTTGTATCGAGTCATAATGGATGTTTTGCAGGAATTTTTCCAGATTTTAAAGGTGTAATTTTTCGAGAAAAAGCGGCAGACCGGTTTACATCGGGATAACTGACGGCGTCGAGATTATAACCTAAGGGCGTCGGGAGGAGCGAAAATGACTTATTACTTTATCTCGTTTTCTGTGCTAATTATAAATTTTTGGAAATTCTCAGGTCTTAGTTTTCCAGAAAATCTGCAAACATCCATTCCACAAGCATTATATACTAGTTTAGTAGAGTCATATATAGTTTTACCGCCGATTTTACGTGAAGGTTTCATCTATTTTCTTAAAGTGTGCAGGTTTTATTTATCAAGAAGAAGAAACATAATATTGGATGGAGCTTATCACGCATACATTCTTCTTGAAAAGAATTTAACCACTACTTCACACGGATCCTACCGAGCTAATCAAGGGAGTACTAGTTTCTTTCTCTTTTAATTACCTTCCGTTATCATAACTTTGATACTTTCGGGGAACAATGGGGACAATGTTCAGTTTAAGTGTAGGGAGGGAGAATAAAACGGGAACCTTGAAACTATGCTTATCCTTGATCATTTGTCTTGTCTTATTTCATTTGTGTAATAAACCATGAGAAATATTTGTTAGGGCAATTTTAGCGCCAAATTTAAATTTTTTCATGACATGTACGGGTGGGACTTTAGTCTTAATAAAGCGTCTCATGGATATGAGTTATATCACTAGCACAAAAACCTTTTACCACTCAAATTCCACCCCAAAAATGTGAGGTTCGCCCATAGATCTATAGATTAAAGCATTCACCTTTAATGCTTCGAGAGTGTACCGGTAGTATAATAGATTCTAGAACTTATTTTGTGATGCATTCCGAGATAGCTAGTGAGACTACACTTGTGTAGTTAGGAATAACTAAATGATAAGAGACATTAGGATAACCCTTGTTTGATACCCGTATTGTAATTACTTCTTCCATACCGGTTGAGTAATTCCCCCACACTCTTGCGATGTACTCATCTTTAGTACACGATACCCCTAGTTAACCCTTCAGAGCCTATCCTTTTCGCGGTTCTCGTGATGTTTCGGTTTCCGGAATATCAATGAAAACATTGTTTATAATCCACCCCAAATGTACACCCAAATCGCCTTAGCCTACCTTGTATGCACTCACTTTTAGTGCATTATTGTTATCATACTAAACCCTTAGTTCAATTATCTAGTTACTTGCATGGTTGCTAAGTCGAGTCATATATTTTGTATACAGTTTTGGGATGATTGGGACTCATGGATAAAGTAAAATTTTATGGAGTGACGGGAAAGAACGTTAAATTCAAATTCCCTTTATTTACGTAATAATGTACTCCAAGTGTTTTTGATCTTTTCAATTCGCGTCAAATTAGCGTTAGAGTAATAAAAACTCAAGTGTAGGGATGTAATTGTACAATAAATTGCACTACCAGGATTCAATGGTGATCGAAGGTAAGAGGGGTGTATGTTCCAGCCAAGATTGTCTTTCACCTGAGGATAAGAAATACGAAGACACTACGTTAAGTGATTACGCTAGGGTTGGACCCTGCGAACCACCTCCGGTGTGAGAGTAAGTATGAGTTATGGTGATATAAGTGAGTGTGAGTAAAGGATAAAGTGTTAAGTGAGCTTACCATAATCCTCTGCCCGTCCTACCTATTTATAGTGGAAGAAATAGGCTTCAGGGCACCTCTGCGCAAATGTCGGAGAACATGGCAGTGTCCCATGTTTTTGGATAACCGCTAGGGTTTAGTGACCCACGTTCTCAAACTTGGTGGGAAAGCCAGGAAAGAGAGGAAGATCGTGGGTTTGACCAAGTCAGGAAGATCCCCCATCCGTTGTTCCTTCGTCAACCATACCCCAAAGGGCTTAAGGCTTCGAATGGCGAATTCCCCGTAGGTAACCTTCATGTGTATGAATGGTTTGCATTGCTTTCGACTTCATGAACATTTCGGCCAGGAGACCATAAACTTGGGCCTTCGTTTAATGTTACCTAAACCTATCTAACTACCCGCTAATTAAGTCTTCACCCTAATTTTGACAAAACAAGTCTCGAAGACCTGTCCGGATAAGGTAAATCTCAAGACATGTGTTCGGAGGTAGAAAGGGGTATTTAAGGGAGGTAGATGAAAACATCAAGCCCCCATATTTTTCAAAAGTTGCCATTATTCATCGGCTTCAAACAAAAGGTAAAATCCTGTTCCCATCTTGTCATAGCTTAAGATAGTTATGGATTCTAAGTTTATAATCAAACAACAAAAATGCACATTGACTGCTAAAGAGTTACATGATCATCTTGCCGAATACCCAATCCCTAAAGAGTTTAAAGTCATGCTTCCCAAATCAAACCAAGGGATTTTTGATGCCCCTAAAAACTTCGTAGGGTTGTATACCCACTCTTTTAGTCATTTGAATCTTAGGATTCCTATCCACCCTCTGATTTTAGAGTTAATGGAGTACTATGAAGTACATATCTCTCGATTCAACCCATTTGGCTGGCTAAACTGACCACATACATCGTTATGTGTAAAGCTTACGGCTATGAACCAACTCTTAAGGTTTTGAGGGGATTTTTGAACCTTTATCCTGGTGGGAACTGGATAACCTTGGCAAAGAGGCATGAAGGAGATGTGCCTAACCTCATTACGAGGCCTTACACGAACATAACAGACTAGAAGGGTAGTTTCTTTTATGTTCAGAACACCATTGTACCACCTGACTATCCAGCATTAGCTAGGTATCCTGCTGATGTTCAAGCCTTTCCCGAGCCAATTTATTGCACAAAGCTGGGAGGGGTCTCCCAAGAAGCCCATGATCATTTATCATGGAAAAAGTATGTGCTTTCACTTTTATTTAAGTAGGACAAATGTAGCGCTGATATTTATCTTTTCTTGTTCCTTTTTTGCAGAGATGACATTTATGAACTTCATGCATCAGGATTTGGACGAAGACTTGAGCTTTATGCCTGCTGAATGAGCTGAAGAGTCTTATGGTGTTGGTTCACCTTCGACTTCTGTCAACAACAATGACATGGACATTCCCAAGATAGAGCCTGTCGCCTCAGCACCCCCACAAGCATTGTTGGAGGGTCCCTCCCAATTCGTTGAGAATGTGGCAGATTCGGACAATCCCGTAGAGGATGAAGTTCGAATCACAGGCTCTACAGGTATTACTGATAGGTTAAAGAGTAGGAAGGGAATGTCTGGCAAAGCTATCAAGTCTGCCACCAAGAGAAAGACTCCTCTTCCAGCATCTGGGTCCAGGGTCGTTTGACAGAAGATTGTCGAAGGCAAGAAAGCTGTGAAGTCTGATTTTTAACTGCCGGATGATGCTGAGGAAATGCATGGTAAGCATTTTCCTTTTAAATTATAGAAAATACTAATTGTTCTAACTAACTTTGCCCTTATGTACTGTATTTGTCGCAGGCCTTCCTGACACAAAGGAGCTTCCGAATGCCCTATCTTGCCATCGCATCGTTGACCATGTCACCCCCAATTGGAAAGGACTGCTGGATAATATGTCCATCAAAGGGGTCTGCGATATGCATGATAAAAGTGTCGCCAGGAAGGCTATTCTGGACAACCATTTGAATGCTCGGACCAGGGAATTGCTTTATACCATGACAAAGGACAGGCAGGAAATAGATGTGATGCTGGAGAGGGAAAAGCACAGGGACCAACAGTATGTTGAGCTGGAGGCAAAATGTGAGGAAGTTGAAAAGGATTTTGAAAACAATCCTCTCACCCAAGACCTCCGAGACAAGATAGCAGAGCTGTAGAAGGAGTTGACTGCCACCACCGCAGAGTGTGGCAAACTCAGATTGGAGTAGGCCAAGGTGGTGAGCCTCACTGGTCAAAATGCTGTGTTGGAGGCTAAATGTGCAAACTTGGAAGGTGAAAAGGCTAGGCTTGAAGAGCTAAAGGTGAAAATGAGAGAGGAATTGGATTGCCTACAGATGAGATACAAGATGCTCCAAAAGAATCGTGCAGAGGTTGTATCAAAGGTGGTGCCATACATTGCCATGGAATTTTATCATAGTGATGAGATGGGAGCTTCTATGTGGAAGGTGATCAAGGAAGCTATCTTCCATGGACGGTGCCTCGCTCTGGAGGAGGTGGCTAAGACAGGTAAGCCCGTGGACCTCTCCGTAGTTGACTATTACCGCCCCTCATCTAAGGCCGGATATGAAGAGGCAGGAAACGCGTTTGCAACCGCGGAGTACCCTTTCTTGGCTGAAGCTACAAAGGATCCCATGGCACCTCTTGAAGACATTCTCTCGAAAAAGCCTCAAAAGATCAAGCCTGCAACCCCAACAAAGAAAACAACATCGGCAAAGCTTGTGTCAGCTCTACCCTCTCCAACCCCGTCCCCAAAGAACAAGGAATGAAGGCTGTCATGTTGACAATAATTTTGTCCAAAAGGGTGGCATGTACCTTTCTTTCAAACAATTTACTATGCTTTTCTATTACTTTAAACAATTTGTGGTTGTGATGCATTACTTTGGCCAAAATACAATTTGAACTAGGCTTCGGCTCTTATGCAGGGATAAGAGCATAGGCCCTTCTTTTGAATGGTATGATGTAGGAATATATTCCTACATACTTTAAAATATTTATCTTGTGCACTTCTCGTATGCCATTTTTCCAACGCTTAAATTTTACAACCTAAGGTGTAAGAACCTCATAGTGTGTAAATTACAACACCAAGAATATAATGACCAAATTTGATCACTGACAGAGGGTCGCGACCCACTTTATCTTAAATCCTTTAAGTAATATGGCTTTTTTATATTTTCATAATTGCCATAAACTATTAGGAGAGTTAATGTGAATGTTTTGGTAGGCTTAAGTAGTGGTGTGGGGTGTTTGTTACACCATATGCCTTCCAATTAGACATTGAAACTCACAAACGACTTGGCTGAACAAACCTTTGTGTTTAAGAAACAAATCAAGAGATTTGTGGGAAAATATATTATTCATCATTTAATTGGTAGAGAGGATTACATCATTTTGAAATGAATACTAAGACAACTACCAATAATGCTTACTTTCCCATGAGAAGCTTTGAATACAAGAATGAAAAGTAAAAAGTACTTCTTAATCATAGAACTTTTGGAGGTTCGTACCTGTTAGGAATTAGAAATTCCAGGTATTAAAGAGTCGGTCACCTCAAGTATTTGTAATCGTTAGAAAGCTCGTAGTCGTAGTTCGTTTAAGTTAAGTAGTATTTAGTTAAGTAACACCGTGGAGGACGGACGGTCTTTACCCACTGTATGCACGATCCACGACCCGATGTGTGGCGATTTATGTAAGACTATAAATACTCTCTACCTCCCAAGGTAGAGAGTGGGAGCTCATAATAATATCTTTCACTTTCTCTCACTAAGTTCCCTAAACCTCTGACTTTCTCTCTCTAGAATTCCACTTATACGCCACCTTGTTGTTATGGTTTGATGTGTATGTGAAAACTAATATCTAACAATTGGTATCAAGAGCCATGGTTAGATCATATCTTGCACATCTTTGGATTTCTAGTGGTTTTTAGGTGGTTTTTTGCATCATTTGGTTGATTTCTCGTGTTAAAGTTTGGATTTTGTTAGTACTTTTATGTTCAGAATAATCACAAGTGTGTAGGTTTTCATTTGGTAAGCTTAAATCATCTTGGTTGGGTTGTTTTGGATTGAAAAGTGATGTTTATGTGGTTTTTCTTGCTAGCGACTTAACTCACGGATTACTTTCTTCGTAGCGACTTGCTTTACAAATTTGTAGCGAGTTCTGATTTTAGACCTAGAGACTTAGATCTAGCGAGTTCCGATTACAAGTAGTGGACTCTCCACTACGGGTAGCGACTTGTGGTAGCGACTTGGTCCGTAGCGAGTTGCTCTTTAGCGACTTGTATCTTTAGCGACTTGAGTAGCAATTCTTGCCAAAATTTTGCTAGCGACTTGAGGCTTAGCGAGTTACTATAGCGACTTGCATTTGTCTAGCGACTTATGGTATAGCGACTTAGTGGTGTAGCGAATTAAGTGTTAGCGACTTGGTGCATTATCTTCTAGCGACTTGGGTGATTGTTTACGGTTTTCTCTTGATTTAGTAAAATCCGTGAAAGAATCTATTTCTCGGTTTAATCATAGAGTTATAAAATCCGTATTATCTGTTAACATGCCTACCAACGTTCCTACTATCATCTCCATTGTTGCGAGAGGATGTTCAAGCGGTGGGTCGATACTCGTCCACCCATGCTTGACAGAATCGACTACGATTCTTGGGCTCAACGAATCGATTGTCTTGCCTTGGAAAGGAAAATGGTGTCAACATTCTCAAATCCATTGATGAAGGACCATATCGAGTTGAGGCGACTAGAGACATACTTGATACTAATGAAGATGGTACTCTGTTTTACGGAATGGACGGACCTAAAATGTATAATGAGCTTGATGATAAGGATAAAAGAGATTCGATCACGATATCGGGGCTTCAAACATTGTTCTTCAAGGTCTTCCTAAAGACATCTACAAGGCGATCAATCATAACAACGATGCAAAGCGGTTTGGGATAATGTTAAGATGCTTCTCTCGGGTTCGAATTAACTATGGAAGACAGAGAATCCCAACTCTATGGCCAATTTGAACACTTCAAGATGAAACCAGATGAGAATGTCTATGAGTACTATGTGAGATTTCATAAGTTAGTGAATGACATGAGGAACATCGAATGACTATGCCTAACATTCAATTTGAACTCTAAATTTGTGAACAACATGAATCCCGAATGGCACAAGTTTGTCACCGCTGAAAGCTCACTAAAGGATTGAAGAATACAAACTATGAGCAACTCTATGCCTTCCTCCTTGAGAATGAGAGACATGCTATGTTTGAAAAGCGATTCTCAATCGGTTCAAAACCAACCGAGGAGAGACAAGCTCGTCTAATGACTCAACTACCTTCTATTCAAACATCGGAATCACAACCAAAGCATCACAAGTCATACCCTTGGGTAATGGTAATCACAAACTTATTCACGATCCTATGTTCAAACAAGGCGATCTTTGATGCACACGTGGGTAACTTCATTAATCAACTAGCTCTTACGATTAGTCAAAACATGAATTCTCTCCCACAAACCAACAACAACCTCGAATAGCATCTAATCCACACAATCAAGCCACCGTTAAAGATGGAAGGATGGTGGTGCAACCAGATTCGGGAAAGACAGTATGATCGGGGAAGAGGTGGAGCTGGGAGAGGTTATGTTGGCAACCGAATCGAGGAAGGAATGGTAACCAAGGTCAAGCTAAGCCAATCAAATGTTATAACTATGGTGGTGAGGGACACATTGCAAGGAACTACACATCTCCAAAGCGTCCATGAATCTTTGATTACTTGAGAGATAAGATCTTTGCTAGCACAAGCTCGGGACAATGGTCTTGCTTTGGATGAAGAGGAATTGCTTGTTTCTTCTTGAGGGCAATGCCAAGACCTATGATGCGAGATGTGGATGAGCGGCCTATTCGGAGATAGGTCACAATCATCAAAATACCTTTCAAGTCGTTGATTGTGATGCATACGACTCGATGTGGATGATGGACCTCGGCACACACAACTTTTATGGCTAGCATTTCTCCAATGGTTTCTCCCAAGGTCTCTTCTTCACCACTAGCTGGTCCATCCCAAGACAAACTCATCTCGGAGGTATTAAAACTATACGATAATCTTGATGTGCAGCGGATGCATGACAAAGTACAATCAATCGAAACTATTGAATCAAATGTTGAAAATATGGGTAATATCGATATTATCCCATATGATCAATCGTGAAACAAAGTGAAAGTGAAGGTGTACCAAGTGATGCATCTTCTGCGATCAACAATGACTATGTTTTTGATGAATACATTGCATGTGCCCCGATGATTACGTAATTTATGAACTAAATGCCTATAAAGAGCGTGTTGCTATTTATGAACAACGTGCAAAATTTGAGTTGACCACTCGTGAGCGGAAATGGATGACCAAGTGCGTCTGGTCATTAGAAAAAGTAACTTTAGAAAGAAGTATTGAAACAAAATTAAATTCCTTGCAAGAAAAACTTTCTAAAACATTAAGCAAAAACAAGAACTTCAAGAAAATGTAAAATGCTTAAGCAAAATTTAATGCAAAGGAATCAAAACTCTTGAGAGACTTTTCTAATCTGAAAACTTTGAAAAACAAGCTTGATAACAAGTTGTACATACAAGGAAACACCATTCGATCGCTCACATGGTCACTAAACATAGAGTTCTAGCGATAAGCATAGTGTTCCCATTATAGATAAACCCAACCACGAGTGCGGAAAGATAGCAAAAGCGACTCAAAGTGTGATCTATGATGGAAATGAGTTCTTAAACCTAGACGAAACCTAGTTGCGTTGAGTGCCTTTGAGGAAGATAAGAAATCGATGAAGTCACTAGGGAAAGGATGAACAAAAATTAGATAACCCTAAATGCAAAGAGAAAAAATAATTATCACTCCCCATGACTACAAGAAGGAAAACTGGTTTCCTTGAACATGTTTAAGCCTCGAGACATTGTTGACTCCGAACAAGTTTTTGGAAAAAGGATTTAGATAAGCGAAAAATGAAAATATTGTTGAAACAAACCCCCTTTTGGAAAATGCCTAGAGCGATTGTGTATCCTCCTAATACACCAATGCATCTTGTTCCTAGAAAAATTGCCACTAAAAGCAAGACCTTAATTAGCCAATATGTTATATTTCAACTATTTGTTGATTTTGAGAAAACTTGCAAATGAAAGAATCACATTTATAACGGAAGGAGAAAGGGGTTTGAGCAAATGAAAGAATGTTATTTAGCGAGGTCATGCCTTTCTTTAAACTTCGAAAGATCACTTTGAGAGTCTTAAAAGGGATAGAAACGATATCAAGGGAATGGAAAAGGAATTTGATGCAATGGTAGTTGAAGTTAGTGATTATGGCGTGCACTAAAATATAATGAGATTGAGAGGAAGAACTTGCATACCTTAAATGAGACTCTTATTCTTGAATGTGTTGCTCAAGATATTTTTTCAACGCTTCAAAATGCTCTATTAATGCTTCCAAATTTCATGAACTATCTGTTGCCACGAGAGTCTCCATGATCGTGTCATTGAGCTTGAAAATCTAATTCTAAACTAAGCGAGAAAATTGAA
>CM040246.1:78212079-78255477 GCA_022545495.1 Chrysanthemum lavandulifolium
TCGAATCGAGGCAATCGTAATAATGCCGCTAGTAAGAACATGGTAGTCTATCGATGGATGCGAAGACGGCATTTACGAATCGGAGATCTTAAAGAAATCGCTCACGCCGACCAACCTAAAGGATTTGTGAATCAAGAGCATCCTACTCACGCTTATCGCTCAAGGCTCTTTACGGTTTAAAGCAAGCTCCAAGGGCATGGTATGATACATCATCAAAGTTTCTTCTATCAACCTGATTCAAGAAAGGAGCAGCTTGATCCTACATTGTTCACCGTGAAGTCGTGCAAACATTTAATTCATGTTCAAATTTATGTTGATGATATTATTTTGCCTCGACCGACCCAATGGAATGTGATCGTTTTTGAATGAAATGAGTTCAAAATTTCAAATGTCAATGATGGGACAAATGTCATTTTTCTGGGATTGCAAATTTCATAAAGTCCCGAGGCATTTTCATAAATCAATCGAAATATGCAATGAGATTTTAAAGAAATTTGGATTTGATTCAAGTGACCTCGCTGACACCCCCATGATCGACCGAACCAAACTAGATGAGGACCACCTGGGATCATGATCGACCAAACGAAATATCGTAGTATGATTGGATCCTCGATGTACCTCAACGCTAGTAGACCGTACATCTTGTTCATTTGCTTGCATGTGCAGATACCGTGCTAAGCCTACTAAAAGCACCTTGAGCGCTTAAACGGGTCTTTCGGTATTCCAAGGAACCATCAATATGGGTCTTTGCACCAAGGACACCGGTATGTCACTAACGGCCTATCGATCTTGATCATGCGTGTTGTCAAGATACACGTCAAGTACGCCCGGAGGTGCTCGGTTTTGGGTGATAAGCTTGTGAGTCGGTCTTCAAAGAGCAAATGAGCACTTCTATTTCCTCATCAGTAGGTGAATACATAGCCATGTCATCCTGTTGTGCTCAAATCTTATGGATGAGATCTCAATTATCCGACTATGGCTTTGTATTCAACAAAATCCTCCTCTCGTGATAATAAAGTGCTATTGCTCTCTCATGCAACAATGTTCAACACTCAAGAGCAAAGCATATCGACATTCGACATCATTTCATCGGGAACAAGTTGAAAAAGGTGTGGTGGAACTCTATTTTGTGAGGTCCGAATACCGCCAGCGACATCTTCACCAAAGCTCTTCCAAGAGAACGCTTTGAGTTTATTCTTCCACGCCTTGGCTTAAAAAGCCTTCAACCGAAACACTCAAACGTCTTGAGGAGGAAGACGAGGAGTAAAGGTCTATCTTCATCATCTCTTGTATATATCTATTCGAAAAACAAAATACAAAAATATAAAACTTTCAAAATCCATAAAATTTGAAAAATTCAAAAATCTTCAAAAATTATTGTCATTTTGTCATGTTTCTCTCGATTCGATTATATCTAAGGTCTTGATTGTTGTCATTCAAAGAATGACACGGGTCTTTAGATATTGTTCAATTTTTATTAAAAAAAAAAAAAAAAAAAAAAAAAAAAAAAATTCAAAAATCAAAAATATTTTTGGGATAAAGAGAAAAATGGTTTATTGTCATTTTCGTGCAAGAACCGCTTTTCATAGAAAGAACGAGCTATGCTTTACCATATTTTCAAATCCCATGCTCGATTCTATAAACATTTATCTCACGAAAACTAATCGCTTTGAAAAATAACTCGGTCTCTATTTTGATAATCATCAGGACTTATTTGTCAAAATCTCTATCTCTCAATCAACAACCTATGTCATTGATTGAGGGGAGAATGATTTCAATTAAATATAGAAGTTATTTGGCATTAAATTGTTTTCAAAAGATATTCATGCATGTTTTATCAATGGAGTTTAAAGTCTTAAAATCCGACCTTTATCGCTTAAACGCTTTCATAATCAAGTCACAATTCCCCAAAAGCTTTCAAAATCAATTTAAATCAATAAGAGATCACAAATCTCAAATGATTTGATAATTGTGATCGGGGAGAATGTGTGATTTAAATTGAATTTAAACCGATAATTCGGTAAATGGTTTTATAAGGATGTACATGCTATCCTTCCCACATGTGACAAACGATTTCAAATTTTCCATGCACATGTTGAGGGGAGCATCTATCTTAAACCTATGATTTGAAACGTGATCAACATATCTCAATGTGCGGGTTCCTCTAGTATGTGCAAAACTCTTTTCAAATCTCGAGGCACATATTGAGGGGAGCAAACTTATGAAAACCTCATCCTTCCGGAAATGCTTTATCTTCTTGATCCGATCATGGAAGTGATGTTGATATCTTTTAGAAAATGGTAATCAAAGAAGTAAATTCTTCCTCTTGCCTCCGTGTGCAAAACGATTTCAAACATTTGATGCACATGTTGAGGGGAGCACTGTTTCTAAAACTATCAAAACAATTCGTGCACAAAATGTTTTGATAATATATCACAAGTATCCGGATTGATTTTCAAATGGTTTTCAATTGGTTCCAATGGCGGATGAACAATACCAAATTGACCGACCAACTTTACTTTATGTACGGTGATATAAGGATGATAAGGTTAGGTATGTGTTCCCATGATCCGCTGAGAATCGGAGGGATCTACCAGGACAATCCACTAGTTAGTGTAGAAGTCCTTAGGTATGATGATAAAAGGAGAAAATGAGATATGGGAAGAGTGCGGACTAAGACCGAGCTAGTACTAGAATAAACCCAATAAGGTTCTAGCTATGAAGTCTCGGTAAGCATCGAAGGGTTGAAGAATTAAAAGGATTTGAATGAGAAAAGGGTGAAAACAAATAGCCTCCATTTATTCAACCTTATGGCGAAACCGGGTTCACTTCATATGCTATTGATGGTAACATCGGTATTGAAGACAAGACGTCATGGACCCGGTGGACGCACCGCACTTCAACTTTCCAAACCACTCAAGTTCCTCTTAAAAGGACTTGTTTCATTCTCACGGGAACCGACATTATCTATCGACTTTCTCTTGAGATTGTTGATATTGAAGAAGAGACCCTCTCCCTAGTCTCCGACACAGATCCAAATATGCACAAATTGAGTCTAGAGCCACGAGATCATCAATAAATCTCATTAGGACACTTTCAATGAAGACTCTCTGCTTCACACAATGTGGAAGAGATTATATCTCGAGTCCCACGCATTATCCTTGTGGTATTGCCGTAACATCCGAGTAATGTGTATACATATTCACAATGAAGATGGAAAGCCTTCGAGCCAACATCAAACAAGATCCCGGTAGGTGGCATGTGAGATCTATTATATGGATCAACCATGTGACAACCGAACAGAAACAATGGGGCGATTCAATCTCTTGAATCAATCTGGTTCGAGTTATGGATCGACGGATACCTTTGAAAACCGGTCTTTATGCTCAACAACTCTTTTCTTTAGCACATCGACCGTGTACTCATTTTTCAAACCAAAAGGTGTTTTTATGATTAATAATTGATTTTCAATAAAACCTTCGTTGTATTGCAAAAACAATTTCTATTGGGCAATACACGATTGTTTTTCAAATCTCTTTTCATCAATCAAAGAACTTAAAAATTATTTGGTTCACTCACTCCGTGTTGTCTTCTTTGAGATGTTCCGGTTTGAGAACAAATAGAGCAATGCGAAACCCCGTCAAGGAAATTCTTGAATTATACCTAATCACAAAGATTTGTCTTGATCAACGGGAACCGTGGGCCGTGTACCTCAATTCAACGAAGTGATCAAAGACACTTTCGTGTGCTTTATTGCTAACTGCCTTATGCGGTACATCCTCGTTTGCGGTGATCGTAATGAAGCGGTCAATCCATAGCCGCATGCTCACTTAACACATTCAACTCAAAAGAAATCATGATTAGTGCATCAATGACTCGATATTTTCACTCCATGCTTCCGCTCTGTCTTCGCCAATATCATGAATCAACTAAAGCTTCCGCAACTCGATGGGAAGATATCATGATCCGTAATGTGAGCATGTCGGTCCTAAAGTCACAACACCACAATGGATGTCTCAAAGATTTTTGGTAGTCGATGATCTCAAGAGTCGACTCATAATTTACTATCACGTGGATCGAGAAAGACCTCCACTGAAGTAACCAAACATGCAATGTGATGAATCAATGACTACGAGCTTAGGAGCAAAGTACTACATCAAGAATGCAAGATCAATTGTTAATGTAATATCTATCTCGTATTCAATGTAATTTTAGTACATGATTGAGGTGATGATGAGTGTGTAAATACTCATCATTTTGGGTCAATCTGAACTAAAACGTCTAAAATGCTCGAAATGCATCAAAATATCGAAAATATTCCAAAATTACATTTTATATGTTTCAGATGCAAAATGTTTAAAATCGATGAAAAATGAGCAAAGTTTGCATAATTGGCGCTTCAGTCCCCAAGTTTCTAAAATTGTCGAAATAGTCCCTCAAACCTAATTTCAAAGAAAAATCACCAAAGGTCCTTTTAAAATCATAAGTTGTCAAAATTAGTCCTTTGGTGAAAAATATCAAAAGTTTTGAGAAATTACAAGTTTGGTCCTCCAAGTTTAAAAATTGGCAAAAATGGTCCCTGGGAAATTTGAAAATGTCAGTTTTGGTCCTTGTACTATTGTCACTTGTCAATTTCAGCCCTTGGAACAACTTTGTGAAAATGGCAGAGCTAGTCCCTTAATTTTCAGAAATTACACTAAGGTCCTTGTTTTATTAAATCCTTTAAACCTATTTTGGACCCTGCCACTAACCCATATGACCCCTGCCAATTGCCATTTGAACCCCCTCCAATATTATAAGCCCAGTCAAACACCTTTGACTTCCCCATTTCCCTCCAAACTCACGGGTTACCCATCTCCATCATTTCCCTCCCCCTGCAACACCTGCAACTGCTCTCCTTTTTCCATCATCACCCCTACTCCTTATCTCTCCAAACACTCAAAGCCAAGGATCATTTAATGCCTTCTTCCACCAAACACTCAACCCCCCAGCTGGCTTAAACAATTTTGGCGCCAAAATGCATAAATGGCCAAGATCACTTTTACACATCCAATGGTTGATATTATTGCTGGGATTTGAAGAGAGAGGTGAGAGAAAGACAGTTTGGGTATAAAAGAGAAGGAAGACAGAGAAGGAAAAGAGTAGTTAGTTTTAAAAGTTTTTCTTTATGTCGTTTTTTTATAAATGTCTTAGTTTAGATTAAATTATGTAATCTTTTGCTTCTAAGATCAAAACTCTAGTTATGTTATCATTGTAATATGTTTTTAAGAATCAATTCTAAAGTTTGGTTAAAAGTCTTGTTCTTGTGATTACTGTTGGAAATGTCAAACTCATGTTCCTATATTTAAGCTTCCAATAGCTTCGTTCTCATTCAAACAAGTTAATTTAAGCTTGTTATAGCTTTTGATTAGCACGGAATCGGCTTTCAAACAATTCTCATTTATAGTCAACAAAAGTCAAACTGGGCCAAGAATGGAAATGGTGATGATTTGGGTGTTGCTTGAGAGGTTGATTTGGGTTAAAATGGACTAGGTTAGAGTATCTTGGGGTTTGGTTTAGCTGCGATACTACCGGATAGTGGTAGTAATTTTCTCACTTTTCATTTTTAGTCAATTTAGCTTCGTTGGTATTTGTATCTGTGGTCCTCATTAGTATAAACTTGTTTATATAGTTGTATTTAGCATATTTAGATTCGGTTTAAGTGTTTGCTAGAGTTAGTTCAACAGTTGGTTTGATTTAATTGCATTTCAATTGAAACAAGTGTGTTTGGATGTACCGCTTAAACTATGGTTTAGGTTTGTTCAAGGTTAGTTTCTGGTGTTTCATGTTTGTTTAGTCATTTGAGACTCATATCACCATAAACTTGTGCTGCAAGAGCTCATAGTCAAATTCTCGCTTTAACTGCTCTATATGCATATCATCAAAGTCTTTGAAAAACAAAAGCTTGTTTTGTTTTTAAAGTTCATAGATAAAGGTTTCAGAGCTTAATTTCATCCATATACATCATATTCAGTCCTTGATTTGGTTCCAAAGTTCAAATTAGTCAAACTTCCAATTCTTTCAAAATAGTCAAATGTGCAAAAGGTCGGTTTATGCTCAACTGAGTGGATTTTCATGGGCTCATTCTTGGGTCATTTTAAGTGAAACTTGTGGCTTTTAAAACTTCTCTTGGTCTATTTTATCATTGTAATTTTGTCAAATTTTGCAAATTTTTCTTAAGCTCTAAACTAGCTTGTCAAAATGGGATTGAATCTCTGCAGGGCATCGAGTCTCACATGTGGATTATGCTGCTTTTGCAGCTCTTGCACGAGCTTATCATAGCTCCTCTAGGTCTGTTTTTGGTTCACAAGTTCTCACCCAGGTCTAGTGTAAGTTCCAAGTTTTGGTTTTGGTTGCTAGCTTATTTGAGTGCTTATTCTTGGGCTTAAAGTAGACCCCTAAACTGTGTTTAGCACAAAAGCTCAAACATCAAATCAAGCTAGCTTGCCATCCAGAGGTTGTAGCTTGTTGTTTTAGTTGCTTTAGAGTACTCTTATCATATTTTAGCTTCTGTAGACAGTTGGTGCTTTTTGGTTCTCATTTGCTTATCTCAAAGTGCTTATTTATAAGCAATATCAACTGCAGTCCCAATATCCTTCACACAACCCCCTGTTTTTCTATTTTTCTTAGATCCACAATAATATTTTGAGCTTATCTTGAATTTTTCAGATTTTTCTAAGTTTGTTTGCTATTTTTCTTAATTTAAATTAGTTTTTAAGCACTTTTAATTAGCATTTAATACAAAAAATTAAGAAAAGTCTCAAAAAATAATTTTCATTTTCTTAAGTTAAGATAAATATAAAAGCCAAAAAATATTTTTCCAGATTTTTATTAGTTAAATTTGTATTTTTAAGCAATTTAAGTAATTTTAAATAGTTTTTAATTCCTAGAAAATAGAAAATAATCGAAAAATACAAAAATAGTTTTGAAAATTCTATTTTGATATTTTAGATTTTCCAAGTCTTAATTTTATTTTTCTAGCTTTATTTCCTATTTTCTTGTATTTTAGGTTATTATTAAATAGTTAAAATAGTTTTTAATTAATAATAATTAATTAAATAGTTGTAAAATAATTTTCTTTTTCTAAAATTTTCTTTTATCATTAGGTTTGTAAAATATCATTTTCATATTTTTAGGATTAATATTGTGTAAGTTTCACTTTTTCACTTAGACGTTACGTAATTTTTAATTCAAGTTTTATAAAACATAAAATCAAAACATCATTTTGCAAATAGTGATAGCGTTTATTTAATATTTTTATCTTTTAACTTTCTTTGATTTGCATTTAAGCCCTTGTAATTTGTTGGCTTTTCCGTAGTTATAATCATATTCAAATCTCTTTTCCGCTCAAATCTCTCGATCACTATACGTTTGGTGATCCATTGCATAGCTCATTGGGACATAACGACCGGGAAACCCTATACTCCCAGATCTTCATTGAGTTCGTTTCGAACCGCTTTAAGTTTCTTACTACGGCCATTCACAGTGTCGCCAGGCGAGTGAGAAAAACTTGACGGTTGGGCGAATCAAATTTTAGCGCCGCTACGGGGTCAGGCTGATTATCTTCCGCTTAGCGTATTAGTGATTTGAATATTCACTCCTTGTTCATACCATCTATCTATATCTATATCTATATATATTCTTATAAAAAAATCCAAAAACATTTTTTTTATTCAAGCTTTCAACAAACACAAAAACCAAAAGATTTTCTTTCTTATTTTACAATATGTTTATCCAAAATCCAAAAATATCCATCTTTACCCTCTCACATCTTTGATTCTTCATCCCTACCCTCCGAAAACCTTTGATTCTTTCTATGTCTTATCCTCACCCTCTTGGTTGTCAATGGTGTGGTGGTCCTTATAATGGTGGCAATTGCCCCATTGTAGCATGGTGGAGTCGAAACGGGTCCGTCTATAACCAAGATCCCTACTCTTACCATAACACAACCGATTTATTCCATCACCTACCACACTATGAGACTCGGCGGCTTCTTGTTGTGAGTACCGTGGTGGTTCACACTCCGCTCGATTGTCAATCGGGAAACACGCTTGTCTATGAGCGGTTCCCGATGACAATTATGACTACAACACATGTGACTCACACCACATCGCTTTCTCATTGTGAGTATTGTGGAGGTCCTCACTTTAGCTCGATTGTCAAACACGGAATCCATTTCCTTGTAACAATTACGACTCTTCAGATCATGACCAACCTCTACAAGACCAAATGAATCAGCACCACCTCACCGATCCACTTCCTCAAAATCTTCTCCTTGATCTTTTGGATTTAGTGAAGATTTGAAGGAATGTAAACATTCCCAAGATAATCCAAAATCCATGGAAGAATTGTTACCAAGAGCGTCGCTAAATTAAATTCTAAAATTGCGTTTGAAAAATCTATTAGGGAATCAATTGCAAAAGAAAACCACCTGATCTAGCTCTCAATTTCGCTTTCATTCCCGATGATGTTGATGATGAGGATACACTTGATATCCTTCAATTTTATAAAATTCATCAAGTTCATCGGTTGATATCCCAAAGCTTGAGATTTATTCTCAAACAACTCGCTATCACACCCAAGCTCCCACTCACTCAATACGGGGACGAGCATTTTGACACTGTTCCTGAAAAGGAATCGGACGAATTCATAAAGTCTAGTGTTGAGAACCTTGTACCAATCCCGAGAGAGTCACAGGGTACTTCTAATCATATGTGTGATTCTCTTTCCCCTCTTGAGTGTTCAAAAGATCATTTTGAAACTTTCTCCGATGTTAGCGACGATTGTGCTTCCTTTGGAAACATCGAGTATGTTGAGGCATCACTTCCACAATCTGATGTCGATTCCTTCTTGAGGAGTTCACCAATGAACTCACTCACATCAATCCACTCTTTGATTTCAAGCCGATCCGGGAGAGACGAAAGTCTCATTGATAATGATCGCTCACTCACTTCTCACCCTAACGGTCCAATAGAGAATGTTGATCACTTTGTTCCCAAACATTCAAAGCTACTTTCACCAATCCTCTATTCGAATTCGACTCGAATTCACTTTAATTTCGAGAATCCACTCTTTGATACTCGATTGAGGATAGTGATGAGCCCACAATGGAACAAGAGTTCACAATTTCACTTCATGTGAATGATTCTCTTCATGAAGAGTTCTCCGGTGAACTCTCTCATGACATATCTCCTCCGGAACATGATCATTTCTATTTTGATCTTGAGGATGATATTGGCTCGGAGGAAGGTGTACTCTATCGTATGAGTTTGCTTATTAATGATAATACCTCACCCTTCCTCCCGATATGTCTACATTTGAGGATGAGGAATGGATCTTGATTGTTATCAAAATCTTTCTTCCTTTCCTCAAATATCTTGTGATTTCTTCATCTTCACTCCTTCGGAATGAAGACACTATCTTCGACCCGGCATTTTCATTTATCATTTTTGAGCGGTTCTATGTATATCTCATCGGTGTGGAACTTTCGTGCTTCAAATGTTTGTCCAAACATCTTGAATGAAAGTCCGATGGAGATTATCTCTTCCACTTACTTCCCCATGAACCAATTAATTGGGTCGAGTCAAGCTAGCGACTCGTGAATCAAAAACAAGAGCTAAACATGGGTTTTCACCCGTGTGTCCCACCACCCAGTGTGGGGAGTTTCCCACATATTATACATATATAAGTTTTCAAAAAAAAAAAAAAATCTTTCTAAATAATGGTCGAGTATTTCCATTTTACGTTCTTTGTTTTGGCATAACCGCCGGTACTTTGAATATTGAGGGCAATATTCATTTCTAAGTGCTGGGGAATTCTCACGAATTTTATCGTATAATTATACCAATTCCCGCTTTGGCCAAAATTTTTTTTCGAGTAAGTGTTTTACCTTACTCAATTGGTTATCATCCGTCTTGTCTAATAAACAAAAGGATTGGCTAATCCAGAGCAAACGGCTCTTGGTAAAGATATATCAAATCCGTTGACGGCTTGCAATTTGCCCAAAATTGTATGGTATTCAACTCACCATATCCTAAAAGTGAAGAGTCACTAGCCCGCAAGTTTATGGCTTGTGGTAAAGGCGGTGGAAAAACCATAATTTGTAATCACTCACCAAAGATAATATTGATAATTTATCTAAGAGTTGGCTAGTCCAGAGCAAACGGCTCGTAAAGACAAAATCAAACCGTTGAAAGTCGGTGGTTTGCTCAAAATCGCATGGTTATCGATGTACCATGGTTCTTACTGAACTAAAACATTTGGCTACTCCGTAAGTAATGGCTTTTGGTAAAGAGATTCAAATCCATTAAGTTTTTCTCAAAAGATTGCTAGGACTAGCAATAGTTTAGTGTGGGGATTGATGAGTGTGTAAATACTCATCATTTTGGTCAATCTGAACCGCAAAACGCCTAAAATGCTCGAAATGCATCAAAATATCGAAAATATTCCAAAATTACATTTTATATGTTTCGGATGCAAAATGTTTAAAATCGGATGAAAAATGAGCAAAGTTTGCATAATTGGCGCTTCACCCCCAAGTTTCTAAAATTGTCGAAATAGTCCCCGAATCCTAATTTCAAAGAAAATCACCAAAGGTCCTTTTAAAATCATAAGTTGTCAAAATTAGTCCTTTGGTGAAAATATCAAAAGTTTTGAGAAATTACAAGTTTGGTCCTCCAAGTTTAAAAATTGGCAAAAATGGTCCCTGGGAAATTTGAAAATGTCAGTTTTGGTCCTTGTACTATTGTCACTTGTCAATTTCAGCCCTTGGAACAACTTTGTGAAAATGGCAGAGCTAGTCCCTTAATTTTCAGAAATTACACTAAGGTCCTTGTTTTATTAAATCCTTTAAACCTATTTTGGACCCTCGCCACTAACCCATATGACCCCGCCAATTGCCATTTGAACCCCTCCAATATTATAAGCCCACCAAACACCTTTGACTTCCCATTTCCTCCAAACTCACGGGTTACCCATCTCCATCATTTCCCTCCCCCTGCAACACCTGCAACTGCTCTCCTTTTTCCATCATCACCCCTACTCCTTATCTCTCCAAACACTCAAAGCCAAGGATCATTTAATGCCTTCTTCCACCAAACACTCAACCCCCCAGCTGGCTTAAACAATTTTGGCGCCAAAATGCATAAATGGCCAAGATCACTTTTACACATCCAATGGTTGATATTATTGCTGGGATTTGAAGAGAGAGGTGAGAGAAAGACATTTGGGTATAAAAGAGAGGAAGAGAGAGAAGGAAAAGAGTAGTTAGTTTTAAAAGTTTTTCTTTATGTCGTTTTTTATAAATGTCTTAGTTTAGATTAAATTATGTAATCTTTTGCTTCTAAGATCAAAACTCTAGTTATGTTATCATTGTAATATGTTTTAAGAATCAATTCTAAAGTTTGGTTAAAAGTCTTGTTCTTGTGATTATCGTTGAAATGTCAAACTCATGTTCCTATATTTAAGCTTCCAATAGCTTCGTTCTCATTCAAACAAGTTAATTTAAGCTTGTTATAGCTTTTGATTAGCACAGGAATCGCTTTCAAACAATTCTCATTTATAGTCAACAAAAGTCAAACTAGGCCAAGAATGGAAATGGTGATGATTTGGGTGTTGCAGAGGTTGATTTGGGTTAAAATGGACTAGGTTAGAGTATCTTGGGGTTTGGTTTTAGCCTCATACTAAATTTGACAAAGGTGAGTAATTTTCTCACTTTTCATTTTTAGTCAATTTGCAGCTTCGTTGGTATTTGTATATGTGGTCCTCATTAGTATAAACTTGTTTATATAGTTGTATTTAGCATATTTAGATTCGGTTTAAGTGTTTGCTAGAGTTAGTTCAACAGTTGGTTTGATTTAATTGCATTTCAAATTGAAACAAGTGTGTTTGGATGTACTTGCTTAAACTATGGTTTAGGTTTGTTCGATGTTGGTTTCCCGGTGTTTCATGTTTGTTTAGTCATTTGAGACTCATATCGGTCATAAACTTGTGCTCGCAAGAGCTCATAGTCAAATTCTCGCTTTAAGCTTCTATATGCATATCTGTTAAAGTCTTTGAAAAACAAAAGCTTGTTTTGTTTTTAAAGTTCATAGATAAAGGTTTCAGTAGCTTAATTTCATCCATATACATCATATTCAGTCCTTGATTTGGTTCCAAAGTTCAAATTAGTCAAACTTCCAATTCTGTCAAAATAGTCAAATGTGCAAAAGGTCAGTTTATGCTCAACTGAGTGGATTTTTCATGGGCTCATTCTTGGGTCATTTTAAGTGAAACTTGTGGCTTTTAAAACTTCTCTTGATCTATTTTATCATTGTCATTTTTGTCAAATTTTGCAAATTTTTCTTAAGCTCTAAACTAGCTTGTCAAAATGGGATTGAATCCGCTGTGCAGGGCATCGAGTCTGCATGTGGATTATCGCTTTTGCGGCTCTTGCATGAGCTTATCATAGCTCCTCTAGGTCTGTTTTTTGGTTCACAAGTTCTCACCCAGGTCTAGTGTAAGTTCCAAGTTTTGATTTTTGGTTGCTAGCTTATTTGAGTGCTTATTCTTGGGCTTAAAGTAGACCCCTAAACCTGTGTTTGGCACAAAAGCTCAAACATCAAATCTGTGCTAGCTTGCCATCCAGAGGTTGTAGCTTGTTGTTTTTAGTTGCTTTAGAGTACTCTTATCATATTTTAGCTTCTGTAGACAGTTGGTGCTTTTTGGTTCTCATTTGCTTATCTCAAAGTGCTTATTTATAAGCAATATCAACTGCAGTCCCAATATCCTTCACACAACCCCCTGTTTTTCTATTTTTCTTAGATCCACAATAATATTTTGAGCTTATCTTGAATTTTTCAGATTTTTCTAAGTTTGTTTGCTATTTTTCTTAATTTAAATTAGTTTTTAAGCACTTTTAATTAGCATTTAATACAAAAAATTAAGAAAAGTCTCAAAAAAAATAATTTTTCATTTTTCTTAAGTTAAGATAAATATAAAAAGCCAAAAAAATATTTTTCCAGATTTTTATTAGTTAAATTTGTATTTTTAAGCAATTTAAGTAGTTTTAAATAGTTTTTAATTCTTAGAAAATAGAAAAATAATCGAAAAATACAAAATAGTTTTGAAAATTCTATTTTGATATTTTAGATTTTTCCAAGTCTTAATTTTATTTTTCTAGCTTTATTTCCTATTTTCTTGTATTTTAGGTTATTATTAAATAGTTAAAAATAGTTTCTAATTAATAATAATTAATTAAATAGTTGTAAAAATAATTTTCTTTTTCTAAAAATTTTCTTTTATCATTAGGTTTGTAAAAATATCATTTTCATATTTTTAGGATTAATATTGTGTAAGTTTCACTTTTTCACTTGTACGTTACGTAATTTTTAATTCAAGTTTTATAAAAACATAAAATCAAAAACATCATTTTGCAAATAGTGATAGCGTTAATTTAATATTTTTTATCTTTTTAACTTTCTTTGATTTGCATTTAAGCCCCTGTAATTTGTTGGCTTTTTCTGTAGTTATAATCATATTCAAATCTCCTTTTCCGCTCAAATCTCTCGATCACTATATCGTTTGGTGATCCATCGCATACCATTTGGGACATAACGACCGGGAAACCCTATACTCCCGGATCTTCATTGAGTTCGTTTCAACCATTTTAAGTTTTTCTACTTTACCATTCACAGTGGCCAGAGTGAAAAAACTCACCAGTTTGGAATGAATCGGTGACCTCCTTGGGAGATTGTTAGGAATTAGAAATTCCGGTATTAAAGAGTCGGTCACCCAAGTATATGTAATCATTAAAGCTCGTAGTCGTAGTTATTTTATGTTAAGTAGTATTTAGTTAAGAACACCGTGGAGACTGACGGGCCTTTACCCATCAGTATGCCCGATCCACGACCCGATGTGTGGCGATTTATGTAAGACTATAAATACTCTCTACCTTCCAAGGTAGAGAATGGAGCTCATAATAAGATCTTTCACTTTCTCTCACCAAGCCCCTAAACCTCTAACTTTCTCTGTAATTCCATTTATACGCCACTTTGTGTTATGGTTTGATGTGTATGTGAAAACTAATATCAACAAGCGCTAATCTGAGTATAGAGGAGTTGCTTTTGGTCTTTTACTCAAATAAGGGATGTATTTTGCAGTTTACTCTTTTACATATAAGAGGATGTATTTTGCAATTTACTTTTATAGTTTACTTTTTGAATTTTTATTATTATTATTTTTATTATTATTATTATTATTATTCACTCATATTTTATTTTCTAACGTTTTCATTCGTTTTCGTCCGTTTTTTCTATTTTTATTCGTTTTTGCCCTTTTTTCATACGTTTTTGTCTTTTTTTACATTTTTATCCGTTTTTCTTACATTTTGTCTGTGTTTCTTACGTTTTTATTTATTTTTGTACTATTTCAAAATTTAAATAAAAAAATTAAAAAAATATTTTGAAAAATTTGAAAAAAATTCCAAAACAATTTTGAAAAAATAGTAAAAAAGTTTCGAAAAAATTTGAAAAAAAATTCCAATTTTTTTTTCAGAAATACTTTTTTTGTAAAACAATTCGAAAAAAACAATTTAGAAAAAATTACAATTTCTTTTTTGAAAAAAAAAGATGTTTACTGAAAAAAACTGGATTTCTTTTTTCAAATTTTTTCGAAATTTTTTTCCAATTTTTTTTCAAAATTTTTGGAATTTTTTAAAATTTGCGAAAAATTTTCAATTTTTTTTGGAAATCTTTCTTTCAAAATTTTTTTCTTTTTGAAAAAAATTTCAATATGTTGAAATAGTAAAAAAAAAACGTATAAAACATAAGAAAACAGGAAAAACGAAAGAAAAACGTACAAAACACAATAAAACGGAAAAAAAACGGGCGAAAACAAGAAAAACATATGAAAGCATATAAAACCGATGAAAACGGATAAAACGTCAAAAACGACCAAAACGGAAAAATCATACTAAACGGAAAAAATGGACTAAACGAAAAAGCAGACGAAACGTATAAAAAGCGGACGAAACGAATGAAACGTTAGAAAATAAAATATGAGTGAATAATAATAATAATAATAATAATAATAATAATAATAATAATAATAATAATAATAATAAAAAATGTAAAGTATAAAGTAAATTGCAAAATACATTCTTCTTATATGTAAAAGAGTAAAGCTGCAAAATACATCCCTTATATGAGTAAAAGACCAAAATGTCCTCCTCTATACTCCGTTAAGCGTTAATCGAAGAAAACTAACGAGTTAGTGACCAAGGATGTAGAATGGCTTAACGTTTGGCTTAACGAATGATGTAATGGCCAATAGTTTCGAGTAGTTTCAGACGGGGATGTAAGGTGCGAAATCAGAAACCACAAGGATGTATTTTGCGCTTTACTCTTAAAAGTATAAAAAAGTTGGGTTCAACAAGAGAAAAAAGGAACATGTAGTTATATATTAATTAAAAAAAGAGGATATGATCCCTGCTGCTAGCAGCAGCCTACTGCAAGGCTTCTTTGGCCCTTTTTTGCTACTGTAGTCATTATATCTCTGCCACAAATGATCTTGTATACCCCCCCAATTCAAATATGAAAAAAGGATATGGAAACAAACATGGATGGACGAAAATATAAAAGCAAATAGGAGGAGTTTTTGGCCGAAAAAGCCTTGCAACAGGGATCATATCCCCTTAAGTTTAATTTTAAACAGCTTAATGTTTTGTAAAACAAAAAAGCTTACAATTCTAAAAAACTTAACAAAAAAAAAAGAGTCTAAAGGTTGTGTTACCAAACAAAGCTTTTTGATATTGTTTTCTAAACCAAAAAAGCTTACAATTCTAAAAAACTTAAAAAAAAGCTCCATCCAAACTTGCCAAAAACGCTTTCCTACTGACATGTCTCATTACATTTTACAGACTATACTGCTTGTACTGGTCAAATTTGGACCATATGTGACATGAAACTAGAGGTCTAACTCCAAACATTTCTCGGCATAAAGATCGTCAAATTCATACATGATATGGCGAGGGGGCAGTTGCTCTCACAGTTGTCTAAACCCAGCGGCACTCCATTCTAAACCACCATAAACATAAGTACCTCACACAAGCTTATATATAGGGATGAGCATTTGAACCCGAATCCCGGTACTGAATCACAACTGTATCAATACCGACTCTTAATACATGGTACGTTACCGGTACCATGAATTGAACCTAAAAAAAATCGGAATCACTAATACGGTACCGGTACCAAAACGGAAAGTACCGAAAAAAATCCCGAAAATTAAGTAGTTATATTTTTGAATTAAATAACTTATCCAAACCCCCATTTGGCCCGTTTCATGTCAAACAATAGTTAAGTAAAACATATAAAAGAAATCAAACGTTCAAAAACTTATTATGGCAACTATAAATCTTTTGGTACTGTGCTCATCCTTACTTGTATATTAAGTTTCTACTTTTCCGGATTCGCACCCAACGCAGACAAAAAACCAGTAACAAAGAGATAACAAACATAAACATTAAAATGGTTCCAAAATACGATATAGCACTTCCAACAAGTGACTTCCAAAATATTTTTCACAAGTAGGCAATATCTGCTAAACATCTAAAAACACTTGGTGACAAGTTCTAACAATTATGTTAGATGGCCAACCAGTTGTACAACATATATCCCTATAACAACCAAGGTTACATAACCAGGGTCACACTCATACTATCTAACTTTCTCAGACTTTTACAAATATACACAATGCAACACGAAAAACCATAGTTTTCCAAACGCTTTCAAAATAAGAGAAGGCACAACATTACACAACAGAGTAAGAAAAAGCAAATTCGGCTCAAAGATCTATCTGCCTGAATTGCTTGTCTTCTTGCACGCTGAGTACTAACCCCCGCTAGATTATATGAATTCGGGTATGTAAATAAAGAAGAGTGCGCATTTCCAAATATCCTCTCGTACACAATCTCACCAAGCATACCGGTTGTTGGACTTAATGGATTAATCATATTTGTCATAGTCACACCACCAAAACCATGCATAGTTATAGGCATTGGTGCATGTTGATAGTTCCGGTTATTAACTTGCTGAGCTGGCATGCTGTTCAGACTCCATCTAGGACTAGGGGGCCTACGTGGGATAGTGATGTCACGATCAACAGATTTATTTTCAGATAACGTTTCTGTGGTCTGGCCACGCCCGTATAAGGGCACAATAGTCTTTTGAGAAACTTCGTTTTTGCAAACAGGGCACAACACAATTTTCTTATCAGGGAAATCAGGCGTTGTTTTATGGTGGTGCATCCACTTATAAATGCACGGCCAACAATAGAGGTGTCCACATAGTGTCACCACCGGATCATGGACCGTGTCTAGGCATATATTACAATCAAAGCCACCTGAACGACCATTTTCAGATTCATCAATCGACTCACTAGAGGATTTCCACTTGTTCAAATACGGGTCATCTTCTTTGTTAAAGTCGTTTTGTGGCACTGAATCATGTATATATCGCTCCATCGCTTTTTGATTAGTACACTTGATCCTTAATTAATTGTATCTGAAACAGATAACAAAAAACATTAGAAATTCTATGCACAAACCAATATTTTGGACCCCCATTGTTACTATTTTGATAAATAGGCCAACCAACTTGTGGGTGGATATATGATAGTACATAAATGATATACATATTGTCATGTGAAGCAAAACTTACCATAGTAGTACACTATGAAAACTAAAGTTCAAATAAGTCTTGACAAAAAGACTTACCATAGTTGTACCGTGACTTTCTCTAGTAGATAAGGTATCATATTTCTCTCTTTTTTCTAGTACTTTGCCATTGATATTAACAAATCAAGTTGTACTATGACTTTCTAGTAGATAAGGTATCATATTTCTTTCTTTTTCTAGTACTTTGCCATTGATATTAACAAATCAAGATAAGATTAACCAAACCCAATTGTTAAAAAATACAATTGGTGGACAAGAACAAAAATTTTCTAGTACTTTGCCATTGATATCTAATAACTTGTTTAATCATTACATTAAACTCCAAAACCCAAGCTGAATTAAATGGGTTTTTAACTCATACTCTGCAAGCATGCTAAGACACAAAGACACCGAAAGACGAGACTACATAAAAGACACTTGTTTGTACTTTTATGTGAATTCTCGCATTTTCAAGAGGGTGAGCTCGGTTCCGAACCGACGGAACCGAACCGAACCGAGAGAACCGAGAACCGAAATTTCCAATAATGAAGAACCGAGAACCGGACCGAGTAGCATGTTTCGGTTCCGGTTCGTTCCGTTCGGTTCGTTCCTTGGGTCTAACCGATTAGAACCGATTTTTAAGAAAAAGCATTATGTAAACTACAAATAATACGCTTAGACCATGTTTGATCTTCCGTGATAATACGTTAATAAATCTTATGACATGTTACTTTTTATTTTGAACACCAACATAAAAATGCACTAAACATGTATAGACAAAAATAACTACGCATCTATTACGACTATATCTTTATGACATGTAACTCTTCATGTATATAAAGTTTTAAGAAGTTGATGCATGCTTTTATAGTTTTGGACTCAAGATAGATTTATAAAGTCAAAACTTTTATGGGTTAGCGATATGACTCGGTTACAAATCTTTATACTAAATACTAGAGTATTAGCTTAAAGTGAACCAAACAGAAGTACGAATAGTGCATGATAACATGATAGTGAAAATTCATTTGTTTGAAGTAGACAAGTAGGACATTCATTTTCAAAAATTAATTGATTTGTACCAAAATCTTACTAATTAAATAAGAGTGGTCATGAACAACATTCGCGACCAAAAATAATCAAAGGAAATTATAGAGGGTTCCTAGACAAAAACACCTATCAATTGGTAAGAAATAGAAAACATAATGAAATTGGGAGGAAGCATATAAATATTATCATGACATTAATTAAAAGAAGACGTATTAAATTTATCACAATAAATATTTACGTTGCTGACTGAAAAGAAAGAAAAGTATCCTTACTTATGAAAGTCGGGCGGTTCTTCTGTTCCGAACCGAGAATCATGGTTCCGGACCGAACCGAACCGAGAACCGAAATTTCAATAATGGAGAACCGAGAACCGGACCGCGGTTCTAAAATTCGGTTCGGTTCCGGTTCGGTTCCGGTACGGTTCTCGGTCCCGTCGGTTCTCATCCATTTGCTCACCCCTACTTTTCAGTGGGTCCCTGCAGATTTCGATATTAAACTCATGCCTCAGTACAAGTTAAAACCAATTAAATTATCACTTTACAACAAAGCGGTGTTTGTGTTAGCTTATACGCTTATCTAAATTTGAAAAAGCTCGTAAGCCCAATTTCTGGAACGCTCATAAGACTTTTTTGGGCTATTGAGCTTATCATGTTTTATCATGTTTAGAGTGCTAGGTGTCGAGCAAGTTATACAATCCGACGCATCATCTTTTACCCTATAACATTCTTCTAACACACAACAAAACAACACTCTCCCTCATAACATAACTATAACACACACCAAAAAACAAAAAAAAACAAAAAACACTCACTTCACTTTTTGTTCACTTTACATTCAAAAAGAAAAAACGGATAACACTTGTTATTGCCGACTAGCCGAGAGTGGTCATAGCGGCTGCATAGGCCCCAAAAATCGGCTATAACACGCATCTATGGCACCCACACCGTGCACTCTTATATCTATAGCTTATTTAAGCCCAAAAGCTTTTTTAAAATTTATATAAGCTCATGAGCCCGCTAAATAAGCTAACACAAACACCCCCTAATCAATTAATAAGGTCAAATACTTATAGCAATCATCATCAAATGTGATACAAATTGTTTTCAAATTTCAATCCTATAAAACTCAATGTAAAACAATTATTCTTCAATCCGAAAAACAAGAGAATAATAAAAACAAAAAAACAAACAAAAATTGCATCCCTTAACAACTACAGATTCAAATTTTAACAGAAAACTAAACACAGGGAGTCAAATTACAAAGAATTAATAAAGGGTTTCGATTCATAAACAGGGTAACATGAAATAACATAGAATTGAAAAATAAAAAGATGAATAAAAGATGGAAAGAAAGCAAAAGTTTACCTTTGAATTGGGTAGGATGAAATAAAAATGGAAAGAGAGGTGGTTTGGGTTTGTTGGGGAATGATTTTTATTTTATTATTTATGGAGAAGAAAGAAAGAGTGGCGTATGGGATGAGGAGATTACAAGATATGCCCACTGCTTTTGATGCATCCTATATAACGAGAGAGCCAAAGTATTTTACGACCTTTATCTAAAAAAAAGTTTATAAAATTATATACACATATTCGCAGCGCCATGAAAGACGCTGAGGCTTGGCGTACGCCACGCCACGCCACCACACCGCCTTATTATACACGTGTTAGAACTCGATTTTTATGAGCTATGATATAAATATATAAATATTTTCATACTTTTGACTTTACGCACGCTTTATAAACGCAAAGTTTCTCCTCACCGCAAAAAGTGCTGCTCGATAACGCCGCCACGCCACGCCTCACGCTATTTATAACTTTGCATATATCAGTTAAATGTGCCGAGTAAAAGTTAAAAAAGAAAAAAGAAAAAAAAAAATTATGATATAATATGATTGGATCACAACACTTATTAAATGATTGTGTGAGTATTATTTTATAGACCTTTTATGAATATATCATTCCTTTTATATTATGCTCTCACGGATACTAAACTAATAACCACTATTATTTTCAAAATAATTATCCTCGAAAAACACATACGATTAAGGATGTTGATATACATCCGATTCATCTATTAGTAACGGATATAGATGGTGGCAAATAGATAAATAGTGGATACAGATATGAATATGAATGTTTAGTGAATCGAATATGAATGACGATTTTCATTCAGGAATTATGCATTTATCACCTGAAATTATTTTATATATTACACAAAAAAAATTAAATGTTATACCTTAGCGATAGCAAATTATTTAGGATCATTTGTTTTAAATAATTTGTAATTTGTTTTAAATAATTTGTAACATTAAAACATACAAAAAAACAACTTAATTAAAAATATATCATAAAAAGTAAAATAATTAACTAGTGACTACATATTTCTATATTTTAAAATATGTTTTTATTTTTAGGTTAAAGATATGTTTATATAAACTTTTTATGATACTTTAATACTAAACTATTTACGTGTATAGTGATACCGATTTAATTTGTCGAATATTACTCTCTTCACAATAATATGAGATATGTATACTTTTTATTTTTTAGGATTAATTTTATATATCAATTACTTTCAAGATAATTTCATATATACCCAAAATAAAGTATTGAACGATAACGTATAATATTTTTACGATATTTGGGTATATACGAATTTTCAATAAAAAAGAGAGGAAATACGAATCGCTTCTATTTTTTATATTATACATACGCTTTTATATTACAAACCATGTATTGCTTATATTCGTTAAAAATATTTTGTTATATATAGCGATTTTTATTAAACAACTCATATATTGATGCCAACGATAATTACAAAATATATATTAAGCTATAGGAGTACCTTTAATATATTTTTTTTTAATATCCAACTGATATCTTTTTACCCGACTCATCAAGTGGATATGGATTTGGATGGATCAAACGACTTCAAATGACTATGCATATGGATGATGAAAAATAAATGGACATGAATGTGGATATGCCTCTACCCAATCCATATCTGATCCGTTTACATTTCTACACACGATAATTGTATTTTTTTCTATGTTATTGCAATTTGCAAAATGGTGTTGTTATGCATAACTCCGGCCTACCTTTTACCCCTCTTGGCCTATGTACGTTTACCATCATCAACCCATTTATATATCAAGCTAAATCGGCTATGTACAATTTAGGTGTAACTATGTAAATATATTATGGTTCGTAAAGTTGATCCGGTTACCTAAACGAATCGTGTTCGGGTCTAACTCGACAACCAGAGTTTCCTAACCCAAACTCGACATGAATTATCAACCTAGTTTACATGTTCAAAAAACAATGGATATTCTAAAATGAGGTGAGATCCATGATAAACAAATAAAATCAAAAGAACAAATAAGCACATTTTAGCTTTTTATTTTGCTTTCATCCAACGGTAGAGATCAAACCAAAAAATAATAAAAGAAGGGCAAATTTGTCATTTTTGCTCATTTAATAAAAAAACCCACTTTCCACATTTTTTTAAAAAACAACATATCTTGCAAACAGTAAATCTTCAATGTACGAAAAATGCACCATCGCGACGAAAATTAAATCATCTTTCTATAGATATGCATTTTTATATACTTTCGACGAACTTTTTTTTAAATTTCCGTCCAGAGAAATCACACGTGATTCGTAAAAAAATCACTTATGATTTGTTATTTTTAAAAAATCACATGTGATTTGTAAAAATGAGTAAATCACACATGATTTTGTTTTTTGTTGTGATTTGTGTGTAAATCACATGTGATTCTATTTTTTTTTAATTGTGATTCATGTGTAAATCACATGTGATTTGCGTGTAAATCACATGTGACTCGTGTATGAATCACATGTGATTCACCTCAAAAAAATTTTGAGGTAAAATCACATGTGATTTGAGGTAAATCACATGTGATTTGCATATCAACCTATGTAAAAATACAAGTAAAGCAATAAATAATGTTAGTTGCAAATCACTTTTATCTCTTCTTTTTAAAGTTCACTTTTATATAGTTGACCAAAAATAAAAAAAGAGCATAAACTTCTAAAAGTGAAAAGTGTGAAATGTGCATCTACATCTAAAAAACAATCAATTATATAAAACCATTACTCTTCACTTATCTCTCACATTCTTTCTCCTTTCAACACATACAAACACAACTCATTCAGACAACCATAACATCTAAATTCCATTATTACACACCACCTTTTTTTAAAAAAAAAACCTTAATTTCATTCTATATATTTTTTTAACAGAGATCACTTATTATTATGGACTTATTTTCCTCATCATTCAACTCACCTCCATCAAGGCCATCACAAGTTAATTCCAGTTACACTAACAACAATTCCCCAAATCTAATCACCTTCGATGGCGACGATGACGATGATGACCTCCACACTTCTTACGATGACGCCACACCACCACCACAACAACCACTAACAAGCCGCTTATGGTGTACGATGGTTTCTACCAGCACGTGTTAAACAAGTCTCCAACGAATCAAACAATCACACCTCATTTTTCTATGAGTCACAATCACGATACCACCGCCACATCATCGATGACGATTGTAGATATGTGGCTTCCTACGAATCTCGTCACCAAACCACAAAAATCAAAATATTTAGTAAAGATTTGGTTTTATTGGGTTTGAAAAAGTTTAGATGTAGAAGATGAATGACGGTGAGAGAGAGAGAAATAGAGAGAGTCTGTAAATGATTATGTGAGAGTGAGTGGTGTAGGATGTTAGGTGGGAATTATAAAATTATAAAACTGCCCTTGTGTTAATTCAAATTGAATACATATGTTTAATCAAGACCATAAGATTAAAGATAGATCAATGGCTGAGATGAAGTATTTTATTCTTTAGATATTTATTGTTTTTTTTAGAACGGCAATTTTATTGAAGAAGCTAGCAAGAAGCTAGAAAATTACAAAGAAATTAGGTAAGGATCTTTTAACCAATCTACCCAACTAAAAGACCCTTTACATCTATACCGACACCAATAAAAAGAATTTAACACTACATCATCGAAGATAGTTGCCTTTGAAGGAGGAACTACACCGAACACCGTCTTATTCCGAAAAGCCCATATGAACCACCATAAACCATAGCATACCCCTTCTAATAAACTCTTGAGGTTAGGAGGTAACCTTAAATTACGAATCCAAATCGCCCAATCGTCAAACGAAGATAAATCCGTAACTCCAACATTCCACCAAATGCAGATCTTTCGGAAATTCTCTTTAAAAATATGGCAATCAAAGAATAGATGTGTCGACGACTCCACCGCCGAATCACATGAAGGACATCTAATAGAAGATAAATCCATACCTCTACGAGATAGATTCCAACGAGTCGGCAAGCAATCCAATCTCACCTTCCACGCAAGAATATTAACTTTAATGGGCACCTCTTTAATCCATCTAGTTGTAGTAGAGACGATCGGCAATCTTTTATCATCTATAAACTTTCTAGCCGAAGCAACACTAAAATCCCCCGAGCCGGTTAAGTTCCAAACCCATCTATCGTCTACAGAAGACAACAAAACACCTTCCATACGCTCCAAAAATTCACCCACTGGGTTTCCACCCACTCGAGGTACTCGATTTAAAAGAAACCCGAAAGCTTTCTTACGCAAGCTTGGTAGCAACATTAATGTTTTATCCTGCTCCAACGCTGCATAATCGAGGAAAATCATCTTTCAATTTTGTATCACCGCCATGGATCGCTCCAAAAAAAGTATTGAGTCTGCTTTCCAATCTTTTTCTCGCATAAACTTAAACAGTCAATGTCAAGAGACTAACCTATCCATCTCCTTTTTTATGCTACTCCATATATACGCCTGTCCATAATTCTTAGAACTACCGAAACCTCCATCCACGCCATGAATAGCACTTATAACTCTAGCCCAAAGCGTCTCTTGTCGAGTGAAGAACCGCCACACCCACTTGAACAAAAGAGCTCTATTTAACGAGCGAACAAACTAGAAACACCAAGACCTCCTTTTTCTTTAGAAGCCAACACATTGTTTCATCTAACCCATATCGACTTCTTACTATTAAGATCGATACCATTAAAAAAATGACTCCGTAAAGATTCCATGCGTTGAAGAATATGCATAGGCACCTTGAAAATAGACATATTGTAAATAGGCATAGAACCTAACACCGCCTTAAGGAGCGTTAACCGACCTCCTATAGACAATGTTTTCATTTTCCATCTCGAGAGACGGTTCACCATTTTATCCATCACCTCCTTCCAAGATCGAGTCCGAGACATACAACCCCCTACTATGGATCCTAAATAATTAAAAGGAGTATTAAGGACACCACATCCTAATTTAACCGCAACCTCTTGTACCTTGTCATCCGAAACTGAAATACCCATCAACTAGTTATTTATTGTTCTACATTGAACTTTCTTCATTCTACAACTAGTTATAATACCACAGGGTTTTGACAAAAAAATTATTCTCAGACATATTGAATATTGTGAACTTTCTTCATTCTACAACTAGTTATAATACTTATGCATGAGTTTTTCATTACGCATTAATATCCATTAAAATTTGGTAAAATATTTGTAAAAATTTATGTTAGGTAACTAAAGATTTAATTTTATTTAATTGACAAAGATGTTGATGTCATATTTAAATTTCACTCATCGATATTATATTGTACATGATGCAATTTTAATAAAGATATAATGGCGTTGATAAAGTTAAAGATACTTATTTTATAATGAGCGTTGATATTATGTTGATGTTTTATAGAAATATTTTTCTAGATAGCCTTATATAAATAAAAAGAATTACACGAATCATTGTTATAAGACAATCGCGATATTTATTTTTATATTAAAGTAAATCGTTACTTAAATTTGATAATTATATTCACGTTTTCGATGAATTTAGCCAGTATTTAAAATGTAAACTCGTGTCCACGTAAGTTATTTAAAAAATAAATAAATGAGTCCTTATTGAACGTAAAAAAATTGATACTTATAATCTTATGTAAATTTATATGTTGTTATTTTAAAACAACATATACATTATATTTTTTAAGATATAAAGTTTAAAGGTATAAAATATAAAGGGGTATTTGTTTATAATCCAAAGTTATTAAAAAACACGGGGTTTATAATATTACACTTAACTCTATATAATTTTTAAAATCAACCACTAAAGTTTTATTAATTACCTCATCTTTTTTAAGTTTTGTTTCACAAATTTGACACCTATATTTTTATGTTATTTTATCAACTAAATTTCTCCATCAAATTTATTAAAGTTTATTAAAATCAATTTAATTTTGACTTTTATTAACCAATCACATCACACGCTATTACGCCACAAATCGAGCTCTCCTATTTACCAATTTTTTTTCAACGAGAAATGCTTTTCCAAAAACACTAAACGATGTAATTATTTTATTATATAAAAGATATGTATTTTATGGTTTCAAAAGTTGCTGGTCATTAACCGATTTTTTCGGCAACTAAATTTTAGTTTGCATAGTATGTGTTAATTGGAGTTTGTAAATTTAAATGCCATTCAAAGAGACTTGTCAAATCCTTAAACTAACGAATATTAACAAACTTTCTAGTGCTAAACAAAAATATAAATCAAATTTACAAAATTAAGGGCGGATACCAAAACAACTTTAAATCAATAGGCATGTGTTCTAGTACACCAAGTTGATCAACCGACAAAAATCCTGTTACGAAAAAAAAATGTGTGTAAACCATAATTAAATGAGGGCATGATATTCGGACCCCTCTTATAAGAAATGTTTTCAATCATTAGACGACGGAAATGTCAGACAAAAGATCACGGTCAGACGATTAACCCATAAAGAAGGTCCCTATAACACATCCCCATTAAATGTCGCCCCTTGTCAAGCAAACATCTTAAGGTGAAGGGACCAAAGACATCAGAAGGTCAGAGGATGCTCAACCCCCTCCAACAACCTAGTAGACTTATGGATGTGTTTGGAAGATACTTTTAGAGGGTTAAAACTTTCAAAATAAGCACGCTTATAAAATAATTATTGTTTGTCATACGGGTTTATGAAAGCTTATATAAATCATAAGCCTATATAAGCCCAGGTTTATTGAAAAAGACTTATGATTATGAAAGCTTATAACTAGTTAAATTATTTAAATGCCTTTCAAAATATAATGAATAATTATATAAAAGCTATAAATATATCTGAATTTAATTTAATATATTTTTAAATAATTTTACGTTAATAAGCTTCAGTTCCAACTACTTTACCGTTTCATCTTCATGCGATTTTTATGAATAACAAAAAAGTAATTATTACAGTATTAAAAAAGAATTTCAGTAACGTTAACACATCATACATCGAGAAAACACTACAATTCTGCATGGACCTATCAACAAAGCAATGGTTTAGACGATACTAAAAGTACGTGTATTTGAGCTAGGGGCAGAGCCAGAATATAATAATTGATGAGGCGAACTTTGATAATTTTTATAAATTATGCTACAAATTAATTTATTGAAGAGTCATATTACAAAAATAGTTAGATATTATAAAAAATTTACATTTTAATTTTTTTCGCTAGAAAAGTACGTGCCCCCCACTCTTATGTGAGCTAAAGGTCGCGAGCTCAAATATATCGTCAAATGTTTATATGTAACTTTATTTTCTACAAAAACTAAAATAAACGAATTGAAAGAAAAACTTTGCACGGGCCCGTTACGACGTGGCCTAGAGTTTTGTGTTTCTTTTTTCTGTTATTTTAATAAGATAAGATTTACTTAGTTTAATCAACTAGGTATACTTTTTGGACTCTAATAACTAAACATATTTAAATAACCGTGTGTATAGAACGTTGGCATCAATCACGACAACTCGACAAGTACACTTGAATTATTTTATCAATTTGATCATACCATGCCAACTCTTTTTCGTGCCTTATTATTTATCTCTTTCATTCAAATATTTAATGTTTTTCGGTGGATAATATTTTCGACAATAGATTTAATCTTTTCATAATATCTTTAGAAAGACAGTACATGATGAGTGAGTAAAAATTTAAAGCTATGAGAGAGGGTGGCTTTATTTTAGTTTATGTAATAACAAGAAACCAATTGGTTCGACCAATCAAGAACTTCTAGCAAGGTTCATATAGCTACGACTCCTACGAGTACGTTTGAACTATGTTCATTGTTTTCTGACGTGAGTCGTCCAATGTTCGAGTTCAAAATTAAAATTACATGCTGATCAAGTTCTGTTTAAACGTTATGTTTTCAACATTAGTCTTCAAGTTAAAATTTCAAATCATTAAGTTCCAAGAGTTTCTGCTTAGTTTCATGGTCAAAACAGTTTGTGTTTACTATTTAGTAACATGATAAATTAATGATTCAGGGTGTGTTTGGGGTGGGGTTTATGACTTCGCTTTTAAAATAAGTTTCATTATAAAATAAGCTCGTTTGTCACGCTTACGTTTAAGCTCATAAGCCTCTATAAGCCCCAAATTTAAAAAGGGCTAAAAACTTTAATGGCGCTTACGAACCAGACTTCAGAGGTCTTGATGATGAGGAAGCATGGCAACTCATGGCTTGAGCTTGCTCGACTTCAGCGCGATGATCGCTTTTAAGAGAACCTGTAAGATCACACAAAACAAAACTACAAACATAGATCTCTTGATACGAGGTTAGAGAGTTTTAACTCTGGGGAAAGTATGTTAGAAAGGGGTGAGAACAACGTGAAGAAATACCACTATTTATAGAAGAAAAATTCATCTTGCTCCTGATCCCACGGATCCTTCCACAAGCGGATCCGTCTAACGTAAAGTTGTGATCCGGCGGACGCCCCTTACCCACGGGTATTTTGGTTCCGGGTCGTGGGTTGATCCACGGGTCTTTACCAGATACAACGATCTCTCGAGCAAGAACGCACCTAGTCACACGGGTATGGTCAAAACCACGGGTTATGGATATTATCCTTATATGATATAAGCATGATGTCATGAACGGGTTATGGGTCAAGCTCCATGGGTCATGGGCTTTGGGTTGCACTCCAACTACATTCAACGATTTGCCCAATTCGGGCATGATACTTAAGTTTATACCCATTTATATTACCCAATATACTACATACTAGTTATGTATATTTTACCCAAATATGTAAACACTAAATGTTGTACATACGTAATATTAAATCATAAAATCACTTATACTTGTTTTAGTGTTTTATGTGAAAATGTAAGTGTGTTAGAAAACTATCTACCAAACCATTTACGATTTTATTTGTTTCGTTAAAATGATTTTACGCTTGTTATCGACAAAACATTAGAAGATCGTAAAATATAAATAAACGTTTTTACGGCTTATTTGTATTAACAAAATGTCTTGTACAGTAAAAGAATTCAAAATTCCTACTTCCTAGTATCTTGGAGAAGGTGCTTGTCTTACTTGCAACTTCATCCCTCACATAAAATTTGTGGCATCACTCACCTGCACATACAAACCTTCTTGAGTCAGTAGCTAATCATAGAAACTGAAGCATAAAAATTTGCTATTCATATATCGATTAAATATGGGGTGGCAACGCTTTTTCCCTCACTTTAAACTTCAAATGAAGCAATTATGAGGTTATATTCATTAAATAAATTTTGGGAGCTATCAACCCGTTTACCCTGTTCATCTAATTTGACCCGTTACGTTTTTAAGTAAGGCTTTTATGTGACCTGTTTGAGATAAAATATTACCCAAATCAACCAGGTGTTAAGTAAATTAGTGGAAAATTCACTCTAAATTGATCCAAAACTTGATGTCAAAAAAAAGAAAAATGATGACAACAATGTAATTTATGCTGCTATATGAAAATTTCAAGGTAGATGAAAGCAGAAATGGTCGTAAACTTTTTAAATTAGAATGGTCGATTATTAAACCTTCATGGTTATATACACACCTCTATAATTACACCTTTGTTGTCAAATTTATCATCTAATTAATGTAAATGCGGTCAATATTGAGGATATCAAAAGAAAAATCATCATTAACAAAACAGATCATTTGTACCAAATATATTTTAAAAGGATGGATCATGTAGTAGGTACCGATCAATATCTTCACCAAGATTTACAAGCTTTCAGACGCCGAGTCGGCGGATCCACATCCACTCGCAGCCCCATTCTTGCAAATTCGCAAGTCGATCGATCCTTGAATTTGCAATTCACTAACTACCATTTGGTTTTCAACATTCCCTTCCATTAAATTCCTCACACCCCATATACCCCACTCACGCAAGAACGGATTTTCATCATCCGTAACACATTGCTGCAACATTAAGAGAATCCCATTTTTCTCTCTTATCTCATCTTGAACATGCTTCTTTTTATAGGCACAATTCCCAACAACTACCTCGAGCTCACGAAGCAAATCTAAAAGCAATTGGACAAGCCCTAATGATAATAACGACTCAATAATATCCACATTACCATCAAATGCACAGATATCTCTTAGTATGCGGAGAGCATATCCAAGAGTATTTACATCGAAAGAATCTGTTGGAAGACTTGATTTTGCTCGGGAATCATAATTAAGAACCTCCAGAGTGGTTTTTAGCAATGTTGTAAAAATCGGTCAACTCGGCCGATTAATCGCCGATTAATCGTTAATCGGCCGAGTACCTTGTCGATTTATGAAAATCGGTCAAAAATCGCCTAGGAAAAAATCAACACTAAGCAACAAAAATCGGTTGAATCGGCCGATTAATCGGCGAATCGGTCAAAAATCGCCAAATCACAAATCGGTCATTTTTAAAAAATTATAATTTAGGCATTCTACTTAATTGGGGATCGATATTTCATTTATAACGCACAATGGGCATCCGATAACACTCGGATTGCAGTGCATGTTTTTAGTAGCATCATGTGTACTTTTATATCCTTATTTGGTTATATTTGTGTGATTTTAGCACTTAATCGAATCTAGATATGTTTGTCTAGCATTCATAACCAAGTGTGGAAATGGAGGAAAATGTGGAAATATGCGCTTAATCAAGATTCCCGTCTCAAGAAAGCTAAATCCCAAGTACCTTTGAAGACCTTAGTGATCAAGAACCAAGTTCTACAAGTCGAGTGAAGAGAAAGATCAAGTTTCTTATCTCGTAAGATCCAACCGGATCCGTTACACCTTCACCGAATCGGTTGGCATTTGGTCGAATACATGTTTTAGCCATGACCGACCGATCGGTCGCAACCCGCAACCGGATCGGTCGGTGTGTTGAAGACCAACCGGATCGGTTGGTCGATGACCGATCCGGTTGAGAAGCCGCAGCTTGTCAAATCTTCATCACTAAGCTTCCCTTTGCATCCAAACGATTCTAGGTCCTTCTCTTGGTGTATTCTAGTCCCTTCCTTACTCTCGAGGCCAAGTCAAGCATTTAACACCCTAGGCCTTGGAATTAGTATAAATAGAGGCTAATTGTGAACATATTAGACACTTCAATTACAAAAGCTCTCTACTCATCAAATCAAGCCTTAACCTCCCGAAATTGGTCCTTAGAAATCCGCAGAAGTTTGGAGTTCCGTGGTTCCACCGCTGGAAGCCAAAACACTAAGTCCACCACGATCCTTTGGGAATCATTACTTCATCATTTGTAATCTTATTCCAAGCATTGTAAGACTTTTAATCATGTTTTCTAATGATCAAAGTTATGAGTTTATGTTCATGTTTGCTATGAGTGGCTAGTTTCTTTATACACTTGCTTAAATGATGTTGATTATTATATGATTAGTTAGTGATTGTATTAACATGTTTTAATTCAATTTCAAGTTGATTCTAAGATCCAATTGTGCTAAAGTTTCATAGTGACATTTGTTAATCAAGTTCGGCTAATTGGTAACTATCGTTGGGTCGAAAGAACTTCGTATTATTCAACTAGTCATAATCATTTTGTCTATGGATGATTGTTTTACCCATTATTCTTGATTATACAAAGGAACTAAGGTGTGGTTGTAATAGAAACGCTTTTGATTATCAAATTGGATTAGTTGGAAACATCTAAATGGTCGTAAGATTAGTTGTGGAAAATTAATTGTAGCCTTTTGTCTATGATCGGTACCTTTTGTATTGACCATTTCTTAAGCAATTTGATGAACAAGTGGATGTTTTGTGTTTAAGTTTATGAAAGTAGACTTATGAAACTTGAATTGATCTTGAATTGATTGGTTAAACTTAAAGCTTGTTTTTATGAACTAAAATCTTGACGAAGGTTTATCTTGTAAGAACAATAGATTAGTTTTCAACTAATTATCACAACCAACATGTTAAGTAGTTAATACAATCACATTAATCTATGATATGATACTAGTTTGAGCAAGTGTAGTTTTTAATCATCCGAATTTCATTATATCTATTTGCTTTGTTATATGTTTTGATCGACTCAGTTAATTCAAACTTGTGCTCGATTCACTCAAATCCTCGCGAACGATCCCGACTTACCTTCATAATCTTGCTATAACGGACGAGTATACTTGTCGTATGTGTTATTGGTAAAATTGGTAATTCACCTTTATAAATTTAAAACTTGCACCTACCGGCACATCAAGATCATAATCGAATTTGAGCCTTTTATCGAGGTTTGGAAACATAGCGAGCTTTAATCGGTTAAGATTTTTAGTTTGGTCTCCGAATATCAATCCGATTAATCACCGATTAATCCCGATTTGACCGACATTCACATACAGGGTGGTCGACCGCCCGACTACCGATTCATGATTTTTGCAACATTGGGTTTTAGTATGTTAAAAACATCAAGAGCAAAAACCTTGGAAACTTTAATATATTCTAGACTAAAATATATTTTAAAAGAATGAACTGTATTGCAACAATGAACCAGCAGGGGAGATGATGACCATGACGAATGTTGGGGAGATGATGATTTGAGGAGATGAATGATTTGGGGAGATGATGACAAGATGAATGAAAGGACTAATTTGGCATTTAAAGGCCATGTTTTGACCTGTGCGATTAAAAGGCCCGCTTTGTCCCATCGTGATGTTTTGGACAAGTTTAGTGACCAACAACAGATTTAGGTCTAAACGACTAAAATAGAGTACATGTTACTTTAAAAAAAAAAAAAAAAAAATATGAATTTGAAAATTCACCTCTTCGCTAAATAATATACATTTCCATCATTTACTATTTTTTATGCAATCATGGTTTGGTTAACCAATGCATGAGATTTGACATACTAAAATTAGTTAAAACCTTCTATTTTCAAAAAGTTAACATGATTAGAATTAGAGTAAATTACACTGCTCGTCTTGTGGTTTGCGCTGACCGCAGAAGTTTCGTCCTTCGACCAAAAAGTTGCACCGTCCGCCCTTAAGTGTGAACGTTATGCACCGCTCGTCCCTCCTCTAACGGAGCCCACTAACGGTCGTTAAGTCTTGTTGTTCGATGGTATAATCGCCATTTCATAACCATAAAGCGACGAATGGTGCAAGGACGAACGGTGTAGTTTACACTTTTGTCAATTTTCTTACGTTTTGTCGCTTTTTCTTACGATTTACTCGCTTTTTACGTTGCCGCTTTTTTACATTTTCGCTCATTTTCCCACGCTTTCGCCTATTTTTTTACGCTTCCTTAATTTGCGCTTTGCGCTTTTTCCTTAATTTGCGCTTTTCGCTAATGTTGTAAATGCAAAACATTTAGCTTCACCGGTCTTGCAACTCTTGCAAACAAATTCATCGCAAAGAACCATGATAAATGGGTCTCATAAGTTTATTAATAAACATATTTGATATAATCATATGCAAGATTATCATATCACTTTATTTCTTCATGAATTTAAATAAGCCTTTCAATGTGTACAATTTAAACTTGTATTTCTACACAACAAACTTCATAACAATGTTAATAATATAAACTTATTACAAAATTTACAAAATATAAACTTTGAAACAAAATTTAAACCGCAATAAAAACGCTTTTCCTTACTACATATTTTCCGCGACAACTAATTTTTCCTAAGAACTTTTTCTTGTAGAATAGCAAGAAGTGGGATAACTAACAAAAAATACCAAAATGTTAGATCTACTAAAAGAACATATAAATCTACTATTAAAATCATTAGATCTACAAAAAATATCATTAGATCTTTAAAAAAACGGTTCTATAAAAAAAAAAAAAAGTATTCGATCTATTAAAAAAAATCAAAAATATATTACGGGTCTTTAAAAATTAAAAAATACGGATCTTTAAAAAAATTAAAAAATATGAATATTTTTAAAAAATTAAAAAAATATATATGAATGATTTAGAAAAAATATAAATCTATAGAAAAATACGGATCTTTAAAAATAATTAGATCCAAAAAAATTAATAGATCTACAAATAAAATCATTATATCTACAAAAAAATTCGGATCTTCAAAAAAAATTTAAAAAATAATTAGATCTACAAAAAAAAAACGGATCTATAGGAAAAATTTTAAAAAAATTACGGATCTTTATAAAAATTAAAAAAACTACGAATCTTTGAAAAAAAAAAATTAAAAACATGATAGATCTTCAAAAGAAATAGATCTACAAAAAAATTAAGGATCTTTGAAAAAATAATAGATCTAAACAATATGAATCTACAAACAAAAAAAATACGGTGTATAGAAAATACCAAAACGCCGAGTGGTCGGGTGGTGGCGCGGCCGGTGGTTCTTCTTGTGTGGTGGCGACGGTTGGGTGGTGCTGGCCATTGGTGGCCTAAATTATAGAGAGAGAGAGGAGGGTAAAGTGTGTGTTTTATAGAGAGAAAGATGCAAAAAAAAAGAGTGTGCAGTGTGTTGATATATATCCGTCGTCCTCGCACCGTCGTCCTTATCAGTGTGAAACGACGATTATACCCTCGTGTTAACAAGACTTAACGATCGTTAGTGGGCCCAGATGGATGGAGGGATCTAATCTGCATAACGTTTCACACTTAAGGATGAACGGTGCAACTTTTTTGGTCAAAGGACGAAACCTGCGGTCAACGCAAAACCACAAGGACTAATCTGTGTAATTTACTCTTAGAATTATTTGCATCTAACAAAATTAAAGAGTTAATTACATAAATCGTCCTGTGGTTCGGTCAAGCAGTTGGATCTTGTCCTCTCATATTTTTTTCGGTCAGTTCGTCTCGCGGCTTTGACGGATCTTGTCACGAGCCCGGCCCCAGGAGGATCCTCAAATATTTCAACGTGAGGGACTAACATCATATTTTGTTTTAACGATCGGAGTTAATTACGCCATCGTCCGTGGTTTGGTAGTTACGATCTCCTCTGTGGTTTATTATAATATTTTTTAAAAACGCTTTTTCTTTTAAAAAATTAATTTTATTAAAAATTAAAATAAAATGAAAAAAAAAAAAAAACTTTTTAATTTTATTATAAAACGATAAAGCATAGGAAAAGTTTTATACGGTTTTATTTTACGTTTCATTTGTTTTTATACATTTTTGTACATTTCGCTCGTTTTGATGAAATGTATGAAACATTTTGTACAAAAATGTTTTCACAAAACGAACGAAACCGTATAAAACAAACGAAACGTAAAAATAGAGAAACCGTATAAAACTTTTTTATACGCTCATCCGTTTTATAATAAAATTAAAAAGTTTTTTTTAATTTTATTTTAATTTTTTAATAAAATTAATTTTTAAAAGAAAACAGCTTTTTAAAAAAATATTATAATAAACCATACGACAAGACAGCAGAACTTTACCAAACAACAAGGACGATTTATGTAATTAACTCCGATCGTTAAAACCAAAATACGATGTTAGTCCTCACGTTAGAGAGATTGCGCTGGAGGTCCTTTTTGACCGGCTTGATCGCGACAAGATCCGTAAGATTAGAAACCATGTGACGTAAACGCACCGAAAAAGATAGTGACAAGATCCGTAATTTCACCAAACCACTGTGACGATTTATGTAATTAACTCAAATTAAATATCAAACCACACATCATTTATTGTTGGAAATGTATATATTTACAAACATGTGAATGTCCGGATTCGAACTCGTGACCACGGATTGCACACATTAGCGAATGAGAATTAAAGTTAATAATTAATGTTTATGTTTACGATTAATTATTGCACATTAAGTCCGTTAACGATCGTTAAGTATTTAACGGAAAATGACTAACGACCGTTAAATGAAAAGAGAAAGGACTAGTAATGGAAAGACTTGAAAAGTTATGGGTTTCTCTTGGGCTTTGCTTCATGGTGGCCAAGGGGGGCTTCCCAAGCCCTAATCCATAACTTGTTCCCAAAGTTTTCCATCTACTATATAAACAAGGTTAGGTTCTAGGGTTTTTATCACTTGTGCATCAATTAACCTAGATCTCTCCTCCTCTCTCTTGTCCCTATTTCGCCGAACACCCCATTGTTAGGGAGTTTGGTTTCGCTTTTCTTAAACGAGGACTTGTGTTAGATCTAGCAATCGCTGATTCGTTGGTTAATTCGTGTGTACAAGAACGTGGTAGTAAGACACTATTCTTACACCATATTGGTTTGAGTTGTAGAACGGTGGGACAACTCTTCAAACCACTTCTTTGTTTTGCTCAAAGGATCCGACATTCGCAAGAGGTACGTTACGCATACTTTCGCTAATTAATTTATTTGTTATGATCTTTAAGTCTTCCACTGTGTACTCTTGATGTCTTTATGTTTTATTGTATTTTATATATCATAAACTCAACAAAGGCATCACGAGCCTTGTATAACAAGTAATTAATTATCAAACACATAAATAAAATAAACATGTTGTGTTATTATTTGTATGCGAGATCTAGGGTTTGCAAAACCTAAACCCTAATTTTTTGGGGGCGTTTATTTTGGTGCCCTAATTAGGTTTTGTAAACTAAAGTTTTAATTGGATTAGAAACCCTAAGATGCATGCAACTTTATGTGTATATGCGTAACTCGCTTAATTGCATTAATTGTTAAGTGTAATTTTATGTCCATGATAATTATCTCGCATGTTTTATCATGGATCCGCTTTTATTGTATGTTCTACTTGTTTAAGTGATATACACTAATTTATGATAGATCTAAAATTGGGAAGACCTCAATCATTATTAATTTAATCAATTATGTGCTATGTGGTATATATTTAATTTTGACTTACGCAATCGATGAATCGATGCATGTGGCTCACCTTGTACATAGGTGAAAACGGGTGAAAGTCTTAATTAAATATATGCATATTGATGATCTAGAATTGGTTATTAATAGGATTTATCAAAACGTTTGCATGTGGCTATTTGATATGCATGACTTATTTTTGTTATGCATTCATTGTTTATTTGTTTATTTTACAAATACTTGCTTGTTTGTTATGTGTAACAAGGGTATTTTACAAGAAAAATAAACCGACCTAAACAATGGTGAAACATGTATTTTAAGAATAGTAATCATAATCGCTTAATTGATTGATGACTTTGGTACAAATGACCGAACGGCTCACCCATGAGAATGAACTATAAAGGGTTATTAAAGAAGTGCGACAAATACACCGAAAGGATGTCTAAGGTTGTGCTTTAGCGCTGCACCGGTCCTCTCCCCCTCAGAAGTTCGAATGGAGCTACTTAGTAAGCCATTAAATGTGCAAGCTCATCTTAAGGCTAATTAGTGTTAATTCCATGCGCCACTTCGGTGGTAATTATCCAAACACTAAGTGTTTACACTTATGCAAAAGTACGGTATAATGGATGATAATTAACACTAAATTCCTTGATTGGTGAATCCAATACCTCAATTAAAGTTTGATGATGAAAAGCTTATACATTAAAACAAGATATAAATGTTTTAATAAAACCTATGTTACGAAGATGAATGCATGACATCTTTGTACATATTTGATTTGACATCAAAATTATTACCCTTTAATTTAAGTTATATGCCATCCAACGAAACGGAAACACCTAAGATTACCTTTTATTTGCGTGAGATCGTGACTTAGATCGTAATCAAAGGGTAAAATGTCCACGTGTCGTGAGAACGGGCATGGACGATTTTGCGCTTAAGTTGGACAACTTAATTGAGTTTTGTAGTGAGAACGGCAACTCAAGGCATAAGATGGGATAAAACATGTTTACATGGCAATTGAAATTGGCTAAATGTAAATCCCATAAATCTAGGAATTGCAATTTGAAAATTGGCAATTGAGGTTCGACTCTACCATTTTGAATAATTTCATTACTAGCGCATCAACCGATGTGATGAAACTATGTCAATTGGATCCTAGTTTTCAAGTGAAAATTAAATGGTTATATGTTTATGAACCATGGGTAATTAATTTTCTTGAAAAGGTTAATTATCGAAAATACTAAAATTGAATTTTGTAATTCTTTTGAATGTATAAATGCAACATTTAACCGTAAACGAGGTTTAGTCTTTGATCAAGAATTGATCCATTCTCGCTTTCAAACAAATGTTTGATCGAGAATAATTTACCGAAAAGACAAACGAAGTCTCTTTTCCATGGGAGAAGCATGAGACTCAATCCTATTCCTTTTCATGAATGAGAAAGGTATAATAGGAACGTTTGAATTGTCTAAATTCTAATGTAACTCATAGCAATGAATTGCACATCATATTTTCCATAAAGATTTCATTACCTTCATTTGGTGAATGAATCCTTTTGTAACAAACATGAATGTTGGTTAACTGGAAAACATGTATATGAGTTACAAAATTAGAAGCTAGACAAATTACCGCGAAAATTGGTAAAAGGCAAACTAGCTTAATTTATCTAGTTGTTTTGCTTTAGCCTTTAAAGGTGCTACATACCAAGATGGGATGGTAGACTCATAAGGAAGAAATTGCATACCCAATTTTTCAAGTTAATAACATTGATGGATAACCCATCATTCACAGAGTAGAATACACCTTTAGTACCTTAGTAATGATTACGTATGGTTCTTCAAAGGTGTAGGAAAGTAAAAAGCAAGCAAGTTGTTTTCATCGGTTATGCAACACTTACAATGTTGTCGATTCAAGAGGGAGCATTTGTGTTGCATTACCGAATAAGAAGTTGTTTTATTGATTTCTAATTCAGGGGAGCTACAAGCCTTATTTCCTGTGTAGTAATCCAAATTATCTTCAAAGATAATTACTTTCCAATTGTAGGCACTTATGTTTTTAAGGATTGTCATGCGCTTCCTTACTAATCAATATAGTCCTACATCTACTTGTTATATCTATGACACAAATCATATTAATCAAATAAACGAACGTGTATCGTGTTGTTTATATGCTACATGATGTTGTTCCATGCACAAGTGGGAGAAATCTTTATTGTGTGCAAGGTACAACACATATTAATATGATTTAAATGGATTCTCTTGACTGTAAAGTAAGAGAATAACGTTCTAATAGGAAGTATACATTTAAATATGTATGATTGCCCTATTAAGAACATGTGTCAAGATGATAACAAAGACTACTTTATTTTAAATATTTATGTCATTCAATATTTAAGAAACACTTGTAGTTACAATTTATGTTACGTGAGAACGTGAACTAGATTATAGCCCAAGGTAAAATATCCACGTGTCGTGAGAACGAGCATGGATGATTTTGCGCTTTCACGTTGAACATTTCATGGAATGACATAATTAAATGAAGTAATCTAATACTACTTTGAATTTAAGTATTCGTTGAATGACTTAAATATATGTAGTAAATATTAACTTGAAATATTAATTGAAACCCGAGGTGGTGTTCATAATTACTTTAATTATAAATGTTTATGATTTTGTAAAGTCACAAACATGAAGTCTTTTAATACAAGACTTACAATATAAAGTAAGACGTTAACTTGCTATGTTTTAAGACATATGCATGAAGTCAATGAGTTGATCAATGACTTATAACGATAGTGGGATTATAATCGTATGTCTTTTGACTTGGTCAAGAATACTTGTGTTATAATACATGCAATTGACTTGGTAATTCTATTGTACCATTAAGTTTTACTTTGTTGGTAAATAGGATAAACCAAAGAGTAGATGGTTATCTTAAATATTGTTAGATTAATCTTACAATATTAATTCTAAGGAAATACCATAGTTTTATGGTATGTTCGCTTAGAAGAATCAAAATCTATTGGCATTGTTTGATTCAAGATAACTATAGTTTCTTCCAAAAGTTATCAAGGTTAGTAGATTGAGTATAGATTGAATATACTCAATAAGACTCCAACCTAGAAGATTGATAAGACACCATTTGTTTATGGAATGTGATGAATCACATTAAGTCTTATAAATGAAGTTCGAATTTGTTAAACTACTTGTAGAGTGAGTTGTAACAAACTAATGTCGAACTCACAATGTTTTTGTAATATCCCAAAAGAGAACAATGTATTGTTGCTCTACTTGCTAAACTATTTAAAGGTAATCTTTAAATTGTTAAAGGCAAGTGGGAGTTTTGTTTAGATCTTGAAAGATTGAATTACAAAATACATAATCTTCTAAAATGCACTAGCAAATATCATGATGAGGCTAAACATGTAAATGATAGACCTCAATATGATGGAATTGTCATTCATAGATCCGTAAGGATATCTCGATATTTAATATGCCGAGGATTATGAGTTACGTGATCATGGTAAGCTCGTTAATCATAATGATGAATTTACCAAATGTTGAATTGTGGTAAATCAATCATACTATGAATGTTGAGATGTCATCCATAAAGATAATCAACTTTAGATACTTGGTTTATCTTAATGAAGATGAGTTTCTTCAAAGGATGAAAACCCTAGTGGTTTAAATCTTTGTGTAGAAATCATATGGACAATATTGTACACATATTTAATGCATGTCTAGTGATAATAATATTAATCATACTTAAGCAATTAACTATGATTGAATATTCTTTCCTAGATACATTAAATAGAAGTATAAAGATTATAATTGTCATACTTAGTTTCATTGATATGAAATTTTGACAATGAATATCAAAACTCTTTGTTTTGGAATTACTTTTATGAGGACGATAAGTAATGCAAAGGAGTTTTATGAATTCAAATAATCTTTGAATATGTACAAACCGCAAGAATCCATGAATGGATATATGCATGCATCTAGAGATGATTCTTATGTTTAATATTAAATCCATGTTTGATTTAATAATTAAAATAAGATAGCTCATAAGTATTCCCGAAAGCTAGTGGAGTATTATTTTAAATCTTATATGTTGTATGGGCAACTACATTCCACCTAAATTAAGTTTTAGTTGGGAATGAAACTTCGCTTGTAAGATTTGGAAATAAGACATACAACCTTGGAATATATGTTTATTATTATAAACATATGCGGTAAATAAATGAGTCTAATAGAACATGATGGATATATAATGAGATCTTAAAGTCTAACTTGAAGATTCATCATGTACATCATGTTGTAAGATTGTTGTGTCATGCTTGATTACAAGATGATTTGACAACATTGAAAGTTGTTAGTGTAATAAATATTTTAAAAGGAATATGTTTGGATTTAGAATCACATTCCACAACCGGAGATGCTCCTAGATTCTATGGATGAAAATATGGCAATTGTTTCATAATTGTCATTGCCAACAAACTTGAGTTTTGGTAGGCACCAACATTACACTATAACTGTTCAAAGTTTACGGATGTTTAAAGAGCATATTGTTGTACACAATGATGCTAGTATAATTGAGATGACACTCAATTCTAGTCATGGTATCCTTGATGATGACCATGTTGACTAGTTATGCTCAACTAAGAGCATAGTTGCATTATACATTAAAGAATAAAGAATACTTTAAAACTTTAAAGTTTTGAAAGATAATTGTCATAAAAGGGTGGTTCAGGTTATCACGCACCTTATGGAATGATATGACAATATCAAGATATGTGTAAACATATACAAGAAATTCACTTATTGAATTCTTGAAATAAGTATTCTCAAAATTCCTATAGATCAAAGTTAATTGAAATTATGCCTTGTCAACAAGTATGATTTTCATGACTTGTGGCAAAATTCATTAACTAGTATTATCATGCATTGATCTATTTAGTATTTGGATAAAGGATGTTAAACAATTATTATTTATAATGAATTAAAGTACGGTATACGCTTAATTTCATTTATAATATTGTGTCCTGTATTTGCATGTTTAAATCCTTGAATAACTTAAGTTATTCTAAATAGTCCGTTGTCAATCAATAACATGGGAATGATATTGAATTAAGACAAATCGAGTATTAGTTAGAATATACTTGAAAGTATATTGATGCGTAGCATGACTAATTTCGATGATATTCAATGAATCGAGTATAGGACTTATCCCACCCACATGATAATACTTTATGGATCTTTGTCATTAAGTATATCATGGATATTTATCCTCCGACTTGAGATACCGAGATATGTCATGGATGTAGTGCATTTTGTGAAGCAATCTAACGCTATACGAATCGGTAGTTATAAGGGTTGTTTTCGTAAGTGTTGCGAAATTTATGAATCCCGCTTGTAGTCAAAATGGGATTTGTTTCCTTCAAATTTATTTTGAAGTATAATACTACTGGGCCCCTCGTAGGGTTGTTAAGATGTTTGCATGGCCATGCCCAAGGTCTTCGGAATATGTTCGTAAGAATTGGTAATCTTAATCAATCACATAAAGCGAGAAATGTAATAGTTAATTAAGAAATGAGTGAGATCCATATTCTTATTAACATGGTATTAGAAACAAAGGATGAATATGATGATGAATCATCAAAACTTGGTTTTTCTCCAGAAAACCATACACGAGTTGTACCGGGCATTGGCGTGTTGCTAGACGCTAACCAATGTCATTTCACGCTTTGTAAACATATCCAAGTGGGAGTCGTGGAAATGTATATATTTACAAACATGTGAATGTCCGGATTCGAACTCGTGACCACGGATTGCACACATTAGCGAATGAGAATTAAAGTTAATAATTAATGTTTATGTTTACGATTAATTATTGCACATTAAGTCCGTTAACGATCGTTAAGTATTTAACGGAAAATGACTAACGACCGTTAAATGAAAAGAGAAGGACTAGTAATGGAAAGACTTGAAAAGTTATGGGTTTTCCTTGGGCTTTCTTGGTGGCCGCCAAGGGGCTTCCCAAGCCCTAATCCATAACTTGTTCCCAAAGTTTTCCATCTACTATATAAACAAGGTTAGGTTCTAGGGTTTTCATCACTTGTGCATTGAATTAACCTAGATCTCTCTCTCTCTCTCTTGTCCCTATTTCGCCGAACACCCCATTGTAAGGGAGTTTGGTTTCGCTTTTCTTAAACGAGGACTTGTGTTAGATCTAGCAATCGCTGATTCGTTGGTTAATTCGTGTGTACAAGAACGTGGTAGTAAGACACTATTCTTACACCATATTGGTTTGAGTTGTAGAACGGTAAGGACAACTCTTCAAACCACTTCTTTGTTTTGCTCAAAGGATCCGACATTCGCAAGAGGTACGTTACGCATACTTTCGCTAATTAATTTATTTGTTATGATCTTTAAGTCTTCCACAGGTACTCTTGATGTCTTTATGTTTTATTGTATTTTATATATCATAAACTCAACA